>CM076732.1:18160662-18312760 GCA_038501795.1 Pseudopleuronectes americanus | reverse complement strand
GTAGGTTACTTTGTGTTTCTTTTATTTGCTCTAGTGTCAGTGTTGTGCAAGTTCACACCTCTCATGAACTAGTTCAAAGTTCAGTTCATACAAGTAAACATGAATAGTTCACGTTCATAGTTCACCATTTAAATTCTGAACTAGTTCATAGTTCAGTTCATTTCATAGTTTTAAGGTGGAAAGTGAGAATGAAAGACTTAACTTGTTAAAGAAAACCTTATCCATCACTACCCCTTGCCTTTACTGTCGGAATCTTTATCAGACAGTGTGTAAAAATCGCTCAGATAATAATAAGGTGCATCGGATGTAGTTGCTGAGTCAGCGTCTCTGCTGTTCTCTTGCCATCTGTATATGAGACCGAGAGCTGTTGTGTTGCAGGTGTGGCCTGCCCCTTTAAGGAAAGTGTGTAGTGTGTGACGTAGTGCACCTGGGTATTGTGGAAAAAGACGCTAAACATGTGTGTATAACGAGAAGTGACGGAGCACCTAGAGGTGATGCGTGTGTTGCTCCTGCTGTGTATCCGAGAAATAAAGTAGCCGCATTCCAAGTAAAGAAACATCTCATCCTCCTTCTTCACGGAGCGGCCCGGACAGCTGGTTACCAGCCAGACAGCGAGACAAGATAACCCTTGAGCTGAGCTCCCAACTACGGTTCGGAGCAGAGACACTGGCCAGAGACGAAACACTTGGAATACGTTGCTTGTTTGGTCTCCATGTGTGGGCCATGAGTTTTGGTAACATAGATCGAAGTCGAGTTAGTTGGTTTAGGTTCGGCTACATCGCGGACATGTTACGGGCACTGAGCAACGACATGGTGCAAGCATTCGGTTTAGACAGCGTCTCTCCTGAGGAGAAAGTATTGAAATGTCCTGAGGGTCAGTGAACAGGTAGGGGTGGGGCACTTGACAGCTCTAGGCCAATGGCGGTAGGGTTTTCATGGGATGGCAGGCTCTCATTGGCTGATGAGTTGGCGTATCGAGGGTGAATGAGGAAGGGGAGTGAAGAATACAGTGGTGGATGACAGGAGTGTCGGAGTTACGAACAAGAAGTGTGTTGTGTTCCCTGGACTTTAATAAAGTTACACATAGAGAGAGAAGTTTCCTGTTGTCTATAAGCGAGGACGCTACAATATGAACGTGTTCACCGTTCAAATTCATTATTTATCATTGAGTTGCGTTCAGTTCATCGTTCTCATAAAAGTGAACGTGTTCAATGAACGCGTTCATTTGCGTTCATTCATGCACAACACTGTCTAGTGTTTATGAGACACATATTTAAACACATACAAAAAAAGTTTTTAAATGTTGTGTGCACGCAGCTCAAGTGCCTCACACAACAAAGCACAACCCAACACAAGACGAGACGTGTACGACCAGGACATCAGGATTCACGATCCAACATCTTCCTTTAATGACTAAATACATGTTTGTATTAACCTAAATCTGAAGGATCAGTTCTACATTTGAGTGATTAGAAAAGATCAGAGGATCAGAACCACTTGCTGACCAACGGAGTAATGCAACTCAATGCAGTGGTTCAGATTTATCTGATTGTACTGATGAAAAAGCAGTAATGACTGAGGATTTGATTTATAATTAGATAATAATAATTTTGTTATATTGAGATGCATTGGTGCATGCGAATGGTTGACTGCTAACTCGTTACTGAATCGATAGGCAAGTGAAGATGCACATTTCTACTGCACCCCCACCTACACCTGACAAATGCACCCATTGGACGGTGCCAGCTGTCAATCACACTGTGGTATCCACCCTCCAACACATCAGATGCTTTATGGTGTGTTTGTCTCTAAATGATCATAATTCACGAGAAGAACATCTGCTGTTTGAAGACTGAGACATAAACTCCTGAATGTGTACTGACGTTATAAAGTCAGAATGTATTTGTTCTCATGTTCTCAGTCTTAGTTTAAAATCTGTCTGCACAGCAAAATGAATTGCATGTCGCAGTGGTAGACAGACGGCGATGTAGCACTCCACCGCCATGTCAGCTAAATTCAATGGCGTGTTGAGGGTGGTGAAGATGGCAAGGGAGATGATGAGGCAACAGAGTGTAGCTTGGATCTTGTAGAAGACGTAACTAAAGAAAAACAGGCTGATTGTTGCAGTGAGCTGGATCATATTGTTCAACACCAGATGGATGAATAAGATGTAACGAGGATTCAGGTAAAATATCTGGAAGAGAGGAGAAGAAACTGAAGTCAATGAAACTGTACCCTGTTAGTTTAACTTTCTACCTGAAATCCCTGATAATATCAATGATCATGATAATAATAATAATAATAAGAAGAAGAAGAAGAAGAAGAAGAAGAAGAAGAAGAAGAAGAAGAAGAAGAAGAAGAAGAAGAAGCGACATTAAGAATGATTGAGACCTGGTGTTTTCTGAAGGTGTGAATCAATGTGCGGTTGATGTAGTAGATGGTCAGACCAAGAGCCAGAAGGAACACATACTTGGCCACAACCAGTGTTGCCACAGTTACTTTGAAAAAGTAACTTAGTTACTTTACAGATTACTTGATTTTAAAAGTAACTTAGTTACTTTACAGATTACTTGATTTTAAAAGTAACTAAGTTAAATTACAAGTTACTTTATTATTTACATTCAGCAGCTGCCGACAACACCCCCGCCGCCTCAACGTAAATATTTGAACCGGTTTTGCCAGCACTCAATTTATAAGAAACACGTCCAGAGTCGCTGCCGCCAACCGCCGTACCCGTCCCCTTCAACCGGTCCCCGCCTTCTGCACCAGCGACGGACACCGCCCTGCGGCCCAAAAGAGAAGGAAAGCCCCCGCACCAGCGACGCCGTGAGGTGTCACCGGACGAGGACCTCTCCCCAAAAAAACGTCGAGGCGTGCCGCACACCGAGCCTCCGGCGGCGTTGAGAGGAGGGCGACTGCTCCCCCAGCCGCGGCACGTCCCCAGCGGTTTAATCACAAATACCAAAATAGTAACGCACAGTGACTTGGACAATTAACTTTAATCTGATTACTGGTTTGGAAATAGTAACTCGTTAGATTACTCGTTACTGAAAAAAGTGGTCAGATTAGAGTAACGCGTTACTAAGTAGCGCGTTACCGACATCACTGACCGTAACGAGAAGGATCATGACATCGCGGAAAATCTCGAGCATCAGCTGCTATAGAAAGTGGTCGATTTGACTTTTTCTCCTTGGCTCTGGATGAGAGCTGTGATGTCCGCGACACAGCCCAGCTACCAGAGGTGTGGACTCGAGTCACATGACTTGGACTCGAGTCAGACTCGAGTCATGAATTTGATGACTTTAGACTCGACTTGACAAGATGTAAAGAGACTTGCAACTCGACTTGGACTTAAACATCAATGACTCGTGACTTCACTTGGACTTGAGCCTTTTGACTTGATAAGACTTGCTCCTTTCCCCAAAACCCAAAGATTAAAATGTATGTTATTAAGGAACGTTCTGTATCTTTCATTGTGTACGTGTGCGTCTGTGTGTGTGTGCAGCGCCGCCGCTCCCAAAACGCGCACTATGCGCTGTGCGTCGGGCACCCAGTCCTGAGGGGGCACCAACAAATAGGCAACTGAAAATTCATCATAGTTATAATAATTATGTAGCCAGCGTTTGGTTGTATCATAGGTCCGGACTCAGCCGACAAAGGACACAAGAGTAGGTCATGCGCTCGGGACAGCGCTCCCGTTTATTCTCCGCTCATTTTACAACTTCACTCATTACAGAACCCACTTCCTTTAAAACCCCCTTTCAAAATAAGAGTCACTACCAACAACCCACTTAAAACCGGAAATACAAATCAATCCTCAACAATAACGTCATTAAATAAATTAGCTTACAATTATAATGCCGATATTATTTCAGTATAAATATATTAGGTACCTTTTAGGAATGTATATCACAAAAAAGGCAGAACAAGAGATATATTAAATTGCTCAAAAAAAGTTTATTTGAGAAGATTGACTATTCTTGTTTGTACTTATTGATGATTATTTAATGTAATTTATTCAAAGTAACATTGAGTTTTGGAAAAACATGTCTGGTTTATTTTGATACGATTCTGTTTACTGAAGAAAAGTTTGCACTTTCAAAGGGATCGTGTGTGTTTTGATTTTCTCAATTCTTGAATGTTCTACATAGTGTATTTACAAAGTAAAGTAAAATTGTGTGAATTTCTACGAAGATTTTGCACATCCCAGTACTTGTGTGTATGTATGTTTTGGCTGTTCTGTGTACTGTGTTTACAAAGTCGATTTTCCTCTTGCGCTTTAATAAAATGTTAAATTGGCAGAAACAAACTTGTCCTGTATCTATCTCATCTCAGATTAGATAGATACAGGACAGGACAGAAACTGCTGTGGAACTAGTTAAAATGCTAAGTACAATGTTAACACTTTTGTACAAATAATTACAGTTGCACTTGTTTTTTCAAATGTGTTCATTCTGTAAAGGAGTGGTTTAAAATGAAGAATATTCTTGCAAAATATGAGTTAAATGTTAAAAATGACTGGTTAACAGTGCAATAAGGATGTGCAATGTCAGCACAATTTTTACTCTGTGATCAAAAGGACTCGAAACTCAAATTTAAGGACTTGGACTTGACTTGAGACTTATCAGTCTTGACTTTGGACTTGACTCGGGACTTGCCTGTCTTGACTTGGGACTTGACTTGGGACTTGAGGGCAAAGACTTGAGACTTACTTGGGACTTGCAAAAAAATCAGCTACTCATCTTTGTACGTGGGATTACGAAATACTTTTTGCGATTACTGAGGAGCTGGCAGCAATGCGGTCAATAGAAGGGACGACGACTGGGAGTGATGTGTTCACGGAGGTATCTGCATGCTTGGACGATCTGGGACTCAAATGGGACAAACTGGCATGTGTTACAACCGATGGTTGTCCAAATCTGACAGGGACAAATTTCAGACTTTTGAAGTGTATGCAAGATAAAGTGAGGGAAATTAACCCAGAAATTAAATTCCTTTTTTTGCATTGTATTCAGGGTTCCTACGGTCATGAACAACCTGGAAAAGTCATGGAATTGTTAAATGTTATTTTCAAGTACTGGAAAAATGCTTCCTATCCCAAAGGTTTTGGAGAAGTCATGGAAATTTGTTATATTCATATTTTCAGGTCGTTCATTTAAGCTGAGTTTAATTTAATTCATATGCTTTTAAAATCAATACGCTCAAAATATAAGCAGGCATATTATCTCATACTAATTGAAAAGCTCGGTGGGGAAGCAGGCGAGATAATGCACTATGCCAGGCAAGTGTAGATTTAAACATGCTTGGCTACAAATGGAAAAGTACATGCCATGGGTTACAACAAACGCCAATCAAACTATTGTCTCATTCATTTGTGTAATTCAAGTTCAACTGTATGCTTTGGAATTCTCATTGTTAGCTTATATACTAAATTTTGTCTCTTTTGCATGTATACACTGAGATCTCACAAAATGTGTGGTCATGGAAAGTTGGTTTAAAGTTATTGAAAGTCATGGAAAAGTCATGGAAATCCATTGGTCAAAATGTGTATGAACCCTGTGTATTATATATCAGGAGGTGTTGTGTAAGTCAGTGCTAAAAATGAATCATGTAACTGATTTTGGAACTAATTTGGTTAACTTTATCAGAGCGAGAGCATTTATCACAGACAGTTTGTTGCATGATTGGAGGAGCATGAGACTGAACATAGGCTACCACACAGCTGTCAGATGGCTCAGTCTGGGAAAAGGGCTTAAAAGAGTATGGGACCTGAGAGCAGATATTCAAGAATTTTGTGAAAAGAAAGGCAAGGACATCCAAGAGTTTTATTCTTCTCTCAAATAGAAAAACTTTCCATACGTGAGGAGGCATGCTCAGAAGATGTTGGATCTCTTTTGATCTACTTACATATTTAAACAAACATTTTCTGTGATGAAGTTTAACAAATCCAGAAACAGATCCTCTCTCACGGATGATCACATGTCAGCTGTCCTTCACAGAATCATAAAACACGGGACGAGATGTTAAAACTGTCCATTGTGCCAATAGATGGTATGCTCTCACATGAGATTTGCCGTGATGTTGATAGAGTGGCATGGGAGGTTAATTTCTTAGGCTGGGTTAAGATGTAGATTTTGGGACACATCCTCAGTAGTGTGCCTTCGAATCAGTGGGTGTTTCGGCCTTTGATCACTAAACACCCTCATCAAAGGTAGCCAGCTAAAGGGTGATCAAGCCTTAGCTTGTGTCCCATGCCAGATTAAGATTTCCCAAGGGACTATGCAAGGCAGGGGCGTCCTCTTCCCTGAGCCAGCCCTACAGCTGACCGCATACCTCATATGCCCTCCACAAGTTGGAGGGATCTGACTTGGTGGGTATTGGGGGTCATGAAGTTATAGCCCAGCAAGGGTCCTTCCGTTTGATCCAGATCCACTGGCTGCCTCTTTCAGCTGCTTGAGAAACTGCTCTGACGGTCTGTCGCAAAGCCTGTCCATGGATTCCAAGTTCTTTCAGCAACCTGATGGTGGAAGAAGCCACGAATCCTCTGCATCCCACTTCAACTGGCCAGACTTTTGCATTCCAGCCACGCTGAGTTGCGTCTGCTGCCAACTCTGTGTAACGCAGTTTCTTACGCTCGTAGGCCACTTCAACAGAGTTTTCCCACGGGACTGTGAGCTCTATGATGTATACAGCCTTTCATGAAGGAGACCAGAATACCATGTCCGGCCTAAGGTTGGTAGAAGCAATCTCAGGTGGAAAAATTAGTTGCTGGCCAATATCATTTTCCAGTCCCTGGCTATGGCTAGGTGTCCTGTTTCTGGCTTCGTAGGAGGATGCTTGGGCCTTTTCTGTCCCTCCCGGATGAATGTTGTTGTTTTGACGGGATTGCTTGTTTTTGGAGATAATTAATTTGTTTCACTCCTCTTGGTCTCAAGTGCTGCAGCCAGGCTCTTGAGGACCTGATTGTGCCTCCAGGTGTAGCGGCCTTGTGAGAGGCTGGTCTTGCAACCTGTCATTATATGCCTGAGAGTTGCTGGAGCTGGGCAGAGGGGGCAAGTCGGGTCCTCGCCATACCATTGATGTAGGTTTTTTGGAGATGGAAGCACATCATAAACAGCTCTTATGATGAAGCTGATGTTGCTTGCCTCCATTTGCCAAAGCTCACTCCAGTTGATCTTTCTCCTCTCAAGGCCTTCCCACCGCGTCCATTGCCCTTGTTTAGCAAGAGAGACAGCCTTTGCACTTCTTGCAGTCTCCTCCTGTCTGCGCACCTCCTCGACCACCAGTTTCCTGCGTTCAGATGTTGTTGCCTTATGGAACGTTGGTTTGCTTGCTGCCAGGCCAAAGCCTCCTCTTCCACGCTGGATAGGAACGTTGGTTTGCTTGCTGCCAGGCCAAAGCCTCCTCTTCCACGCTGGATAGTCCCCACAATGTCTTGGTGTATTCAACCTCAAATATTCAACCTGACTTCTGTGCACTTGTTCAAGCCCAAAATAGACTAGATTTCTCTCACTTAACAAGAAAAAAAAACAGAAAACCAGCAAATGGGGTGATTAAACTATATGCAAATAGTAATAGCACTTTGTATAAAGTTAATTTAAAGCTGATCTTTTGAATACTGCAAAAAAATGTCACAACTGTTCTTGTAAATGTTGATTAAAGTGTGATATAATGTTGCCGTTATTACTTTGCCTGCCTCAGTTTTTCATTGCCTAACCATAACATTTACTCTTACCTGTAGAAGGTTATCAAATTAATATGAGTAAGGGTGGGTTTAGCTTATTAGTCCGGCCCTCCACAACTGGCCATGTTTGTCATGTGGCCCCTTGGGAAAATGTATTGCCCACCCCTGTTCTAACTTGTGACAACCAGCACCTTTAAAGAGACTTATACGATTTTATAATCACTTCAATGATCATGAACTGAAATCAAACAATTACACAAACTTTACTGTGTTTTTGTTTTACAGACGTTTCCAGAAGTTGGACCTGAGCCGACTGTCTTCACCTGTTGTCAGTCACTTGAAGGTGGGAGGACTGGCCCTGCACATGTTCATTCACTGGGTGGCTATAGATTATGTCTATTGTAATTTAGCTGCTTGATAATCGATATTAACATGGATTGTACATGTGAAACTAAAGAGGCGTCCAGCAGCAGAGAAGCTGAACACCTCAGGCTGACAGCACCATCATGTTTCTACCAGGAGAGGGCGGTAGAATAGTGCATCATTTGATGACATGAAATCAAATTATTTTCCTGATAATACAAACTGATAGAGTGGTTTAATGCTCCACTAATTTCATACCAATGATAATGTTGATGAAGGGAAAATTGAAGAAAACTAAATCCTCCTCCTGCTGCCTCCTCCTCTTCCTCCTCCTCTATATTATTGGCACTATCACCAATCTCTGAACCTTAGAACCGCACGTGCCCATAACTCTCTTTCTGTATATATTGTTGTTATATATAGTTTTTTTTATGTTGTTGTCTTCTTTACAGTGCACCAACCACACCACAGCAATTTCCTTTATGTGCAAATATACACGGCGAATAAAAAATTTTCGATTCTGATTCCTGCTGCAGCCTCCTCTTCCTCTTCCTGCTGCAGCCTCCTTCTCCTCTCTTTCTTCTCTTGCCTCTAGACTGGAGGTAATTTGGGGATAAAGGTCTGGCGGCTCCACTGGCAGCGGAAAGTGGACTGAAAGAGTGACCACAAAATTGGTCACTCTACATCAGAACCCCAACTTGAACAGATGTATTATATATATATATATAAATTGTCTAAAAAAAAATCATATGTTTTTTTGTATGTGCACAACAGGATGATGTGTGCTGCAAGATGATGTGCGCGAAGGATAATGTAAGCAGCACCATGATGTGATGATGTGCGCTGCAGGATGATGTGATCATGTGCGATGCAGGCTGATGTGCGCCGCCGGATGATGTGCGCCGTAGGATGATGTGCGCCGCAGAATGATGTGCGCCGCAAGATGATGTGTGCAACAGGATTATGTGCGTCGCAGGGTGATGGGCGCCCCCCGCAGGGTGATGTGCGCCGCAGGATTATGTGCGCCACACAGTGATGTGCGCCGCAGGATGATGTGCGCCGCAGGTTGATGTGCGCAGCAGAATGATGTGCGCCGCAAGATGATGTGCGTCGCACGATGATGTGATGATGTTTGCCGCAGGATTATGTGCGCCGCACTGTGATGTGCGCCGCAAGATGATGTGCGCCGCAGGATGATGTGCGATGCAGGTCGATGTGCGCCGCAGAATGATGTGCGCCGCAGGATGATGTGATGTTATATTTTATGTTAGATAGCATGTTATTTATTTATTTTTTCACTTACTTCACATATACTTATCTCATTTAATATTCCCCACTTCTTCACCCTGAAAACTGTTGCTGCATTTGAATTTATTTGACTATTTTATATGTTATACATATATTCCTATTATTCTATTTAATATACCCCACCCCTTCACCCTGTAAACTGCTGCTTCATTTAACCTTGACTTTAATTTGACTATGTTATATGTTAAACATATATTCATATATTTAATTTAATATTCACTTGACTGTGTTATATGTTATTTGTTACGATGTTATGTTATATGTTGTAAAGTCGTCTACTGCGTAGAAGTTGCCTGCCATGTCACAAGAATTTCACTGCTCCGATGATGCTGTCATTGGTGCATGTGACAATAAACTTTGATTTGATTTGATTTGTTTCTGACCTGAACAGATCACAGATCAGTCTATGAGCAGTGACACTGACATGCTGCACGTGATGGCTGGACTGTGATGCGTGATGAGGAGGCGTGGTTCGGAGCTGTTTCTGAAGCTGCTCCTCCTCCTCCAGATGTGCAGCTGTGAAAAGAGCAGGTGTTTCTGTCAGGTGAACCAAAACGCTTTTATTCTGACAGTTTCTTGTTGTTATTTTACTTTCTTTCCTTTCACACTAAAATATAATATAACATATTCTTGATTTGCATATGTGAAAAAATACACAGATTTTATTTCAGCTGATCGATGAGTTTGAATGTGTTTGCATCATGTTTACTGTCTGTGACTCTGACTATCTGTGACTGTCTGTGACTGACTGGCTACACACAGCTTCTAAAACAGACCTGGGCATTGTACGGCCCCCGGGCCACATCCGGCCCTTTGGCTGTCTGTGACCGGCCCGCGTGAGGTCAACGGAATATTAGGAATCACACGTAAATAAGTGAACATCATGCAAAGAATACAACAACATTTCTTTTATTTTGAAGTTGCCTTTTTTAACATTTACTGACGTACATCCTGAATGCCCGCGAGCGGATGATGTGTTGGTGAACAGAGTTTAGAAGAGATGTGAGTTAACTGTTAGTCCGCAAAAATGTCAGTTCACGTTAAGACAAGAAAGATCGATACAGAATGTTAAGTTTTTAACGAGACATGGACTGCTAAGTATTTATTTACTGAAGTCAAAGGGAAAACTGTGTGCTTAGTTCGTGGAGAAAAGATTGCTGTTTTTAAGGATTACGATTTGAACCGCCATTACGAGACAAAGCACAGAGAGACTTTTACTGACGAACCGTAACCAGTGTTGCCACAGTTACTTTGAAAAAGTAACTTAGTTACTTTGAAAAAGTAACTTAGTTACTTTACAGATTTTAAAAGTAACTTAGTTAGATTACAAGTTACTTTATTATTTACATTCAGCAGCTGCCGACAACACCCCCGCCGCCTCAACCGGTTTTGCCAACACTCAAATTTATAAGAAACCGCCGGATGTGGCCCCCCGCGCAAATGGAGGGTTCCCCCAGCAGGCCCCGTAGCTGAGGTGATCCACCAGAAGGGACAAATATGCGTCCAGAGTCGCTGCAGCCAACCGCCGTACCCGGCCCCGTTCAACCGGTCCCCGCCTTCTGCACCGGCGACGGACACCGTCCCGCGGCTCAAAAGAGAAGGTAAGCCCCCCGCACCAGCGACGCCGTGAGGTGTCACCGGACGAGGACCTCAACCCAAAAAAACGTTGAGGCGTGCCGCACACCGAGCCTCCGGCGGCGTTGAGAGGAGGGCGACTGCTCCCCCAGCCGCGGCACGTGCCCAGCGGTTTAATCACAAATACCAAAATAGTAACGCAGCGGAGTTGTCCGGCTGACGGTGGCTGGTTAGAGCCGCGACGGCATGTGTTTACGGTCACATACGGTTATAACAAACTTTCATAACGGCGCAAGCGTCCTAGCCACCATGCTAACTGCTGTGGGAACAGCGCAAAAACCCGCTGACTTTAATTCCACGGATGTCATGACACGTTTTCCTGTTACCGTCAGGTTAGACGCAAACACTTGGTAGTAGTTAGTATCGGGAGTCCCTGCTGACTGTGTGTGGAAGCTGGGGGGGGAGCTAGTTGCCTCCGTGTAGCTTCAAGCTGTTGAATTAGCAACACAGTTCGGAAACAAGACCGGGGAAACGCTGCGCTAAGACACGACAACATAAACATTATGACCCGCTGGGTGTCACTTTATTTTATCATTTACCATCGTACACTGTGTGTGTGAAAACCTGGGAGCAGGTAAATAATTAACGTGGAATTCTTCTGAGAACTCATGAGGTAGGCTTCTCTAAGCTCGTATTCCGTTGCACCCCCTACTGTTCTGGCGCCCAATTGTTTTCAGCAACGGAGAAAAAAAGTGTCTGTCCGATCCGTCCGTCCTCAAAGGACTCGGAGAAGCATACATTGACCTTAAGATACTGCACTTAGACAGTGTGATAACATTAACAACTGTCCTTCCCCCAACAGTGTACTTACCTATCCTCCTCCACCGGAACTCAAATAAGCCTGAGGGCAGATCGTTGGCTTTATATCCGGCATTGAGCGGCTATATCATGCAGAATGAGAGACAACGTCATGAAATTCACATGTGTGTGGGTGAACATGCCTTGTTGACAGTGTCAGTCAAAGTGGTGGGGCTTTAATTTGTCTTTTCATCGATTCTACAAGTCTCTGATCTTTTTTTATTTGCGAGCTAAACACTCATCAAAATCACGACTGTTTTCTGTCCTGGCTCCTAAATGGTGGAATGACCTCCCCATCGACATCCGTACATCAGAAAGTTTACACATCTTCCGCTGGAAACTAAAAACACATCTCTTCCGACTATACCTTGAATAGATAGAAAAAGAAAGAAAAAAAAATTCACTAACAATTTTTGAAACTAACACTTTAGTAGCACTTAGATGGCACTTACTTATAGCAATTTGTAGTTTCTCTTTATTTTGAAGAAATTGTACTTTCTTGATTCTTGTTGTCCTGGGTCTGTACCCTTGGGGTTTTATGCACTTATTGTAAGTCGCTTTGGATAAAAGCGTCAGCTAAATGAAATGTAATGTAATGTAATGTAGTTGGAAAAACTGAGTATTATGACAAGCAGTTTAGATTTACACAAGTGGAGCAGGATGTTTGATTGAACCTTTTCAACAACAAGCCAGTCTCTGAAAGGTTTGTTAGGTTGTGCTAACTTTACACATCAGATGGCTCTTCAGATACCTCCTGAAAGTATTGTCTCGTATGCCATAGATGATTGGACTGATGGAACGTGGCAGGACCTGCACAATAATATAATAAGCTAAGAGGTAGTCTGTATAAGTCTGAGGGAACCATTGCAGCAACACATTTAATAACTGAGGGGCTACATATGTGGTCATACACAGCAGCAGCTGAAATCCATGGAGGAGGATTGTGTTTCTTGCTTTCTTGGCATTTTTGCTTGCTCTTTTTGCAGTGAACAGAATTCTGAAGTAAGTATAAAAGATAATGAGCCAAACTAAGACTAGAAACACTATGTATGTGATATCCATCTTCTTGGTAATAAGTGGACCTGGAAAGACAGTTTGCCGCAGACAGAACACTCTGGAGTGGAAGAAGTCCAGTGGCTCTGTGGCCAAGGTGATGAAAAGATCAGGAAGAACTGACAACATGCTGGTCGCCCAGATTAGCATCAAAGTCCTCCTGACGGTGCAGATCTGCATGTGGCGAAGAGGGAGGCAGATGGCGACGTAGCACTCTACCGCCATGCAGGCCAGGTTCAGAGGGGTGTTTTCAGTGGTAAACAGAGTAATCAGGATGAAGGTGCAGCAGATGGAGACGCTGATTTTGTAGATGGTGTAGCTGATAACGAACAAGGTGACGGTCAGCGTCATTTGGATCATGTCATTGACGACCAGGTGAATGAAAAGGATGTAGCGAGGATTCGTGTAGAAGATCTGGAAGGAATAGAATATTAAGTTTTTTATCAAGTAAATTATTTTATGCGTGTAACCAGAGCTGCAGATGATTCATTGAATGATTTCTATTTATACAAGTGAAAGGATTATCACACCTGGTGTTTGCAGAAGGTGTGAATGAGACCTGCATTGATGTAGTTGATGGAGATGCCGAGAACCACAACAATCACATTCTTGGCCACAGCTTTGGTGAAGGAGTCTCTATATGCTCTCTGTATTAGCTCCTCCGCTAAACTCTGTAACACTACGGCTAAAATCACCGGTCTGTAGTTAAACACCCACACATAACAACCCATACTCTAGCGTTCTTAGTGATTCTGTGTGAGCTCACCCTCGTAGCTCTATATCAGCGACGTCTTCTCTCTCTCCCTCCACTGCTCTCTCTTGCTCCGAGTGTCTTATGTTTACTTACTCCTCTGCCTCACTTAACAGTAGTGGTACTTGTAATAAATGTAGTGTGTTGGTAGCGATGGAGGCGAGGCTTAGTGACTTAGAAGCTCGGCTCCGCAGCTTAGAAACTCCGTTAGCTGTAGTTAGCCGGCTTCCGCTAGCGTCGGAGCCACCTAGCATAGCACATAGCTTAGGACGTAGCTTAGCTTCAACTAGCAGTCCCCTGACTAGTCCCGTGCAGCAGGGAGCCCAGGGCAGCTGGGTGACGGTCCGGAGGGGGCATAGTGCTAGTCTTAAAAAGCCCATGATTAAAGAGCCACCAGCTCACGTTTCAAATAGATTCTCTCCACTCAGCGAGGCACCCGCTGATAAACAAACTCTGATTATTGGCGACTCGGTTCTGAGAAACGTCAGGGTAGCGACACCAGCGACCATAGTTAACTGTATCCCAGGGGCCAGAGCCGGCGACATCGCATCTAAACTTAAGTTAATGGCTAAAACTAAACGTAAATACAATATAATTGTAATTCACGTCGGCAGCAATGACTCCCGGCTTTGTATGTCGGAGATCACTAAAGTGAATGTTGAGTCGTTGTGTGCTTTTGCTAAAATGATGTCAGACAAAGTAGTTTTCTCTGGCCCGCTCCCTAATACAACAGGTGATGACATGTTTAGCCGCATGTTGTCTTTTAAACCGCTGGCTGTCAACGTGGTGTCCTGTAAACGGTGTGGGCTTTGTAGATAATTGGCTAACTTTTTTGAGAAAACCTGGTCTTGTTATGAGAGACGGCGTTCATCCCACTTGGGATGGAGCAGCTCTCTTATCTAGGAATATTACAAAGTCTATAACATGACAACCCATAGTTGGGACCAGGAAGCAGAGCTGCAGTGCTAAACACTTCTCTGCGCTCCCTCTGGATCAGTCACACAACCCCATAGAGATTGTGTCTGTCCACCGTCCGATTAAATTATTGAAATTAAACAATAACAGAGCGAGAACTCCACCCAAAAATCTAATAAAAATTAAAACAACCTCTGCAACAACACAGGGAACTAAGACTTTTAAATGTGGTCTTTTAAACATTAGATCACTATCAACTAAGGCTCTTTTAATTAATGAACTAGTCTCTGACTACAACCTAGATGTATTGTCCCTCACTGAGACGTGGCTGCATCCTGATGAATTTGTCAGTCTAAATGAATCTACTCCCCCCAGTCATATAAATGCACAGGTTCCCAGAGAATTTGGGCGAGGAGGTGGAGTTGCTGCTATTTTTAACTCCAGTCTATCAATTAATCCAAAACCTAAACTTAACCTAAGCTACAAATCATTTGAATGTCTGGTTTTTAGTCTTCCACGCCAATCCAGGAAACACCAACAGCCAATCATATTTGCTGTAGTTTACCATCCTCCCAGGGCTTATACTGAATTTTTAACGGAATTCCCTGAGTTTTTATCAAACTTAGTCCTAAAGAGCGATAAAATTATTATTGTTGGTGACTTTAATATCCATGTTGACAATAAGAAAGATTACCGTAGCGTAGCATTTAATTCAATACTAGACTCAATTGGTTTCAGTCAGTGTGTGCACCAACCGACTCATTGTTGTAACCACACACTTGACCTTATATTATCGTACGGTGTCAGAATTGAACATTTAACAGTCCTCCCGCACAATCCAGTTCTATCAGACCATAATTTAATAACCTTCCATTTTTCAATAAATGAATATATGCCACCAATAAAAAACTCATTTTCTAGATGTCTACCTGATAGTGCTGTAGCTAAATTTAAGGAAATAATTCCAATTACATTTAAACCCGTATTATCCGTAGATATAAAGAACAAATTCTTTAAAAACCCGAGCTCCATTGAGATCGACCGACTCGTCGATAGCTCTGCAGACTCATTACGATTAACATTAGATTCAATAGCGCCTCTAAAAAAGAAAAATGTCAAACATGGTAAATTAGCTCCGTGGTATAATTCCCAGACAAATGAGTTAAAACAATTCTCAAGAAAACTAGAAAGGAAGTGGCGCTCCAGCAACCATGTTGAAAACCTCATAGACTGGAAGAATAGTGTTAAAGAATATAAAAAGGCTCTCCACAAAGCAAGAGCCGCCTACTATTCAAAACTAATAGAAGAGAATAAAAACAACCCCAGGTTTCTCTTCAGCACTGTAGCCAGGCTGACAGAGAGTCACACCTCCACTGAACCCAGTATTCCTCGATCCCTAAATAGCAATACCTTTATGACCTTTTTTAATGATAAAATTCTAACCATTAGAAATAAAATCAACAATCTCCTGCCCTCAATTGGCACTAATACCCTGCCAATAACAGAAATCTCAGAAATGGCTGAGAATCCTAACCATTATTTAGACAGCTTCTCTCTGATCACTTGTGATCAGTTTACCAAAATAATCTCAGGTTCTAAACCAACAACCTGTATCTTAGATCCCATTCCTACAAAATTACTTAAAGAAATTCTGCCCCTAATTGATAGTTCGTTACTTAACACAATCAATCTGTCATTATCATCAGGTTATGTACCACAGTCTTTTAAAATAGCAGTAATCAAACCCCTTCTCAAAAAACCCACCCTAGACCCAGAGGTTTTAGCCAATTACAGACCAATATCTAATCTCCCCTTCATGTCTAAAATCTTAGAAAAAGTGGTAGCCAATCAGCTGTGTGAGTTTCTCCAGGAAAATAATATATATGAAGACTTTCAGTCGGGGTTTAGAGCCAATCACAGCACAGAAACAGCCTTGGCAAAAGTCACTAACAACCTTTTAATAGCCTCAGATCAGGGACTTGTGTCTGTCCTCGTTCTGTTAGATCTCAGTGCAGCATTCGACACAATTGACCATCAAATTTTATTACAAAGACTCAAACAGTTAATTAAAAGTAATGGAACTGCCCTTAATTGGTTTAAATCTTATTTTTCTGATCGCTCCCAATTCGTGCAAATTAATGATGAGACATCTGTGCGCACCAAAGTTAACCATGGTGTTCCACAGGGCTCTGTGCTCGGCCCAATTTTATTCTCATTATATATGCTTCCACTAGGAAACATTATCAGGACACACTCGGTAAATTTCCACTGCTATGCGGATGACACCCAGTTATACTTGTCAATAAAACCTGAACAAAGTAATCAATTAACTAAACTTCGAGCATGTCTCAAGGACATAAAAACCTGGATGACCCGCAATTTTCTCTTATTAAACTCAGACAAAACAGAGGTTATAATACTTGGCCCCAAACACCTTAGAGATAAATTATCTAATGATATAGCTGCGCTAGACGACATTGCCCTTGCTTCCAACAAAACAGTCAGGAACTTGGGAGTGATCTTCGATCCTGATTTATCTTTTAATAGTCACTTAAAACAAATTTCTCGGACTGCCTTTTTCCACTTGCGTAATATCTCAAAAATCAGGCATGTCCTTTCGCAAAAAGATGCAGAAAAACTAGTCCACGCCTTCGTTACATCGAGACTGGACTATTGTAACTCATTATTATCAGGCTCCAGCAGTAAGTCGTTAAAGACTCTACAGCTTGTCCAAAATGCCGCAGCACGTGTCCTGACAAGAACAAAGAAAAGAGAGCACATTTCTCCAGTATTAGCTTCGCTACACTGGCTTCCAGTTAAATCTAGAATAGAATTTAAAATTCTCCTCCTCACCTTCAAGGCCCTTAATAATATAGCGCCTTTTTACCTTAAAGAGCTGTTAATACCTTATAAACCCGCTAGAGCACTCCGCTCCCAGAATTCAGGCTTACTTGTCGTCCCTAAAGTCTCTAAAAGTAGAGTAGGAGCCAGAGCTTTTAGCCATCAAGCCCCTCACTTGTGGAATAATCTACCAATTTCAGTTCGGGAGGCAGACACCATCTGTTTGTTTAAGAGTAGGCTCAAAACCTTTCTTTTTGATAAAGCTTATAGTTAGAGTTAATTAGTGAGGCAGAACGTAACTTGCTCTATTTAATGACATATGACACACGGAGCTTCTTTTTCCAGCTTCTCCTTCCTCTTCTCCATCCCTAACCCCCCCCCCTTCCCCGGAGTCCCTTTGCTTTAACACCCGCAGATCCAGGGCCTCTGTGGCCGCACCATGGATTGCTGTTTGTGGATCGCGCATCGGGGGTCGCAGTGGTGGACCCAGTGTGGCGGATTCTGTGTCGTGTGGGCTGATCGTGGTGCTGGTGGCGGACCCTGTGTCGCGTTGGCACTGGGTAAAGGAGGTGTACCAGGGCCACGGCGATGGCTCGTGGTGGGTCCTGGTGGGCGGCGGTGGACGGTGACTGAGGACTGGAGTGGCCTCTGGTCTGGATGCTGGATCGTGGTTCTGCTGGTTGCTGACCATGGACTATGATTGCAGCGGGACTGCATCAATGCCGCTAAAGACTTTAATGATGAATGTTTTTACACGTGGCATCTATTGCACTTCTGTCCGTCCTGGGAGAGGGATCCCTCACATGTGGCTCTCTCTGAGGTTTCTACTTATTTTTACCCTGTTAAAAGGGTTTTTAGTAGTTTTTCCTCACTCTTGCTGAGGGTTAAGGACAGAGGATGCCACACCCTGTTAAAGCCCTATGAGATGAATGTAATTTGTGAATATGGGCTATACAAATAAAATTTGATTGATTGATTGATTGATATACTCGATGACCACGGTCACGTTGGCGGATGACGAGTTCATCTCTTGACGTCTGAAGATCTGATGACAAAGAAAACATTACAGTTTTTATAATATTGTGTTATTGACGAGTAAAGGTCACAGAATAGATTTCTGTCAGTATCATAGTAAAAACAACATGTTTGTTTAACTAAGGACAGTTTAACTGTTTAAGTTGGATGTATTTCTATTTAAAAACAAGTGCTGTTGATTCTAAAAACATTCCTAATTATATGTTGTTATACTATATAAGCTTCCAAACTTAAATCATTATTATGTCCTCTTAGAGAATCACCTTATGACAGTGAGTCAGATCCGCTACATGATATTTACTGTTTTTTCCTATCGTTTTAGGCAATTTACCTAAACCATGTTCACATTCCCTAAACACTTCACACAGTGAGCATACCAGTAGACCATGTGAACCAAACTGTGGTTACTTGCCCCTATGCTAAGATACAAATGCTGGCAATGACGCCTTCTTCCAAATTTCATGGATACCTGCCCCAGTCAATGTTCACTTGGTTGGTATAGGAAAATGGATGCAGCAAGAGTAAGAGGCAGAGGCAGAGGCAGAGGAAGAGGAAGAGGAAGAGGTGAAGGTGAAGGTGAAGGTGAAGGTGAAGGTGAAGGTGGAGGTGGAGGTGGAGGTGAAGGTGGAGTAGGAGGAAGAGGTAGAGGAAGAGGTGGAGGTGAAGGTGGAGGTGGAGGTGAAGGTGAAGGTGAAGGTGGAGGTGAAGGTGGAGGTGAAGGTGGAGTAGGAGGAAGAGGAAGAGGTAGAGGAAGAGGAAGAGGGAGAGGTAGAGGGAGAGGTAGAGGAAGAGGGAGAGGGAGAGGAGCAGCAGCAGCAAGGACAGTTGTATCTGATGAAATCAGAGCAACTGTCATCGACCATGTAATCAATCATGGTCTGTCCATGAGGGAAGCTGGTCTGAGGGTTCAGCCGAACTTGCCAAGATCAACGGTGGCATCAATCGTGAGGGTTTTCACACAAACTAACAGGTACTATACAGTATTTACAGCATTCTGACTGATGTGTTTGTAACAGTAGTAATGTGATGTGAGAAGTCTCCAAAACTCTCCTGACGTATCAGTGCATTTGTGTCTGACTCACTATTGTAGGACCCAACGGTTGCCCCACTCAGGTGGAAGGGGAAGAAAATTCACTTTGCCACAAGAAAATGCAATAGTGCAAATGGTTATTGCTAACAATAGTATAAGGCTAAGAGAAATTTGTGCAAACATCATCGCAGACATTGGTGTATTTGCCAACATTGAGAATGTTGGCACCACGACCATCGCCAGAGTGCTGAAAAAGCACCAAATTCGAATGAAGCAGCTTTACACTGTCCCCTTCGAGAGGAACTCTGAGCGGATAAAGGAACTCCGGTACCAATACGTCCAGGTAAGACTGAACACAGGACACACTGTCATGTTGATTGTGATTTTGCACAAAACTGTAAGCTATGCCATTTTTGTCTTATGGTATCTTGTGTATTCTCTAATTTCCTGAAGAGAGCCATGGAACTTGAAGCCAGTGAGAATGAACATGCGTTCATCTTTGTGGATGAGGCTGGCTTCAACCTGGCAAAAACACGTCGCCGTGGAAGGAACCTGATTGGGAAAAGGGCCACGATAGATGTTCCAGGCCAGAGGGGTGCGAAAATCACCATGTGCGCAGCAATTTCGAACGATGGACTGCAGCTGCAGAAGGCCGGCATAGGCCCATACAACACCGAACGCCTAATTGCCTTCATAGATGAGCTTTACGAAAGGCTCACAGCAAGAGAGGTAGACAGGCAGAATCTACCAACGTATGTAATTGTATGGGACAATGTGGCCTTTCACCACTCCCGGCAAGTCACAGGGTGGTTTGCGGCGCATCCTAGGATGATGTCACTTTTCCTTCCGCCTTACTCTCCTTTCCTCAACCCCATCGAGGAATTATTTTCGGCGTGGAGATGGAAGGTCTATGACCACCGCCCTCAGGACCAGATGTCCCTATTAGAGGCAATGGCTGCTGGGTGTATGGACATAGCCCCAGAAGATATCCAGGCCTGGATAAGGCATTCCAAAAGATTTTATCCACGTTGTATGGCAAGAGAAACCATACGTTGCGACGTAGATGAAAATTTGTGGCCAAATGCGGAGGATAGGAGGGATTAGCCCAATTCTGCGCCACTGTTGGGCTACTGTAATATACAGTATGTGCAGGTTTTGTGCATTGCATTTTTTGTTAGAACACATTTTTTGACTTTGTAATGTATTTTCTGTTTTGTGTAACACTTGCACTGTGACAAAATCTCCAAAAAGTAAAGCACAGTGAAAAAAAACTGTTGTGTTTGTGATTTGTTTCTGGATCATATATTACGTACTTACTGTATGTAATTTGCATTACAAAAACTGAAAATTGTTATTCTCAGTTTCTCATAAAACACTTACAGTATTTACTGTATTTACAATTACAGTACATTTACCACACTCAATTGTGACATCTTTTGTGGGAGGTAAACCGACATATGAACACTGTCAGCAGATACTTGGCTTGGATTGTCATACTGTAATATTACAAACTTTATTACTGTAGTCCAAAGAAGTGTTTGTCTGTGTTTTTTCTCTTTTTTTCAATGCAACACTACAGGAAATCTATGCCAAACTGGAGGACACAGCAACATTTTATATATGCAATTGGCAATGCTTCAAGATGTTAGTGTTTTTTAGGTCATAGTGTTCTGAGAGGAAACATGTGTTAAGTTATGGCAGCATTGTTTGTGGTGTGGTTGTTGTAGTGCATTTTGCACCAAAGGTTAACAGATATGCAGAGGTGTGTGTCTCTAAAGCCCACTGTGTTAAGTGATAGGGAAAAGTGACCATAGTATGGGTACATGACCGAAAACGATAGGAAAAAACTGTAAATGGTATCACGATGAACACTATAACATTTTTATTCGGAAAGTAATTATCTTTCCAAATACAACACAAGGCTCAATATTAAGTAAATAGATTCAATTCTAAAAAACAGGTTTCACAATGAAACTTACCTGTTATACAAGTTTTGAAATTTTATCTTTAAATATGCAAATAATCATTTAATGAGATCATTTAAATACAAACAGAAAAAAGTCTTATTTGCTATTTTGAGTCAAAGGTCTTGACAGATATTATTTTGTGAATCTCTTTTTATCACTAAATGAATAAAAAAAATACACATAAATATACAGGTCATAAATATCTACATTTCCCCCTGTTTGTAATAATAATATACCCTATAAATAAGACTGTGAAATATTTAACAAACATGTCAGAAAAAACATATAAACATAAATATATATACTATAAAAAGGTGATAGATGTGTCAATTAAATATCTTAATGTCTAAATGTTGCATTTTTCTGAAAGAAAACATAGAAGCAAAACTCAGCCATGAAGTAATTAACAATGTTCACTGTGTTCTCTTTGTCTTTTACGCTATTGTCTTAAAAACAAGATGATTAAGAATTAATAATTCATTATAATATATAAACAATGTATTTTTAAACAGCATCTGCATACACATTTGCTTTCAGTCATTTCTGCTTTTTCATATAGTTTAAGGAATAACATGACATTATTGTTTCATTAATTAAATACATCAACTTCCACTGTGGAAAACAGAGCTCACCTCAGTTGCTGCATAACATCACCAACTCTGGTGCTTCAGAGGCACTCCGAGGTTATATGTTGTGTGGTCAGCAATCATCCAAGGAACTGTGTGTGTGTGTGGGTGTGTGTGTGTGTGTGTGCGTGTGTGCGTGTGTGTTTGTGTGTGTGTGTGTGTGTGTGTGTGTGTGTGTGTGTGTGTGTGTGTGGATGTGGATGTGTTTGTGTGTGTGTGTGTGTTTTTTTGTGTGTGTGTGGATGTGTTTGTGTGTGTGTGTGTGTGTGTGTTTGTGTGTTTTTGTGTGTGTGTGTCTGCTCGTCTCAGTTGCTCTACAAACACAAACTAACAATCACATTTATTTAGTTATTGATGGATGGTGTCAGATTTCTTATCTGTATCATGATGTTCCACTTTAACCACCTGGCTTGTTTGTTGTATGTTTTGTGCTGTGTGTTGTGTGTTGTGTGTGGCAGGTGAACAGCGGCGCACAAAGATGTTCAATATGTTTGTGTATGTGTGTATTAATGGGAAATCGTAAATTCCCCAGCGAATCAAGCACAAAGCACTGGACGAGTCCTTGTAGTTTAGGATTAGAGTTGGTGTTTATTGTTAAGTGCAAAGTGAGTGGCATTGAGCTTTGACTGTGTCTGAGGTCAGCTGGACTCTGGTCATAGGTTTACTTCCCCAATTGCATGTGTCATGTCCAGTATATGTGATACCACGTGTTTGTGATGTTTAGTTTGGTCAGTGATGCTTCACACACACCTTTAGCACTCGGTGGTGGCACCAGTGACAGTGACCATTCCACAGGATCACACTAATTTGTAATGTTTAAGGGAGTCAGCTGTGTCTGTTGAGATATTTTGTTCTGAAAAGGTCAAGACTCCAACACTTAACAGTGTTTAATGACCTCATCACAGGCTCTTCTAAATATCACTGCTTACTTCCTTTAGAAACAAACCCTTTTGGTTTCCTCTGTTCTGCAACTCAACCCCCCAGCCCCCCCCACCCTAGAATATTGCACTTTCTCCAGTAAACTTTCTGTCTTCACAACTTTGTTTTCACAGAAACAACCTCTCAGAGCTTGTTAGGCCCTCATGGTAAAGGTCATGCACACTGGTTTTCGAACTAATCTTTTTTTTTCAGTTCAAACAAAGTGATTAGTTAGTGAAAAATTATCCTACAACATTTTTACAAACCAGTAATGTTTTAAAACAAAGGTTGTAAGAAATATGATCCCAACACCTGGGTCCAATATTATCTGCCATTTTGAAGTGGTTAGTAAATAATTATAGACGATTTATAGTCTTGATTTTAATCTTCAGAATCATCAGAAATGTTAACAGAAATTTTCTCATCACTTCTGGTCAAATCCTGCTGTTACTTTGTGTTGTTTATTAAGAAAAGGAAAGAACTTGTCGGAACCAACATGTCTCGCGTCACGGTCTGTGGAGAACATGTGTTTAAGGTCATCGTCAGTAACGACGCTCTGTGTCTGCAAGCAGGAAGTGATCCCCACGGAGCTGCTCTTCAAACACCAGGATCCCAGAGGAACTGCTTTTGTTCCTGGAAGAGTTTCACTCACTAACATGACTCGTCCGACCTTTTATAATATGAAATAAACTTAAAGGCACTGGGGACCCTCTGAGGAAAACAAGGTTTTGACGTCTGGGTATTTGCAGCAGTTCATCATCATCATCATCATCATCAGAGGTGCCACCAAGAAAAGTTCAGTGAAAAGTCTGTTGACTACGTTTAAAGAGCAATAATCTGACTGTTGATCTTTTTTGGAATAAGATAATATACCATTCATGGTTTTTACACGAGTTGCTACCAGAATAAATAATTCATATTCCTGTTTACATGTTATAACATTACTTCTTGTACTTGGTAACCTCAAACTCAGGTCATATGTCATCATCGGTTTGTAACTGTTTAGTGAAGCTCATCTTCAGTCTGAGCTCAGCAGCAGAGTGAACACAGTGATTGCCCGCCTCTCATCATATACCTCAGTTCATATCGGTTAAATCCAGTTCCATTTTGTTTTTATTTCTGAAATGGTCTAGAATTCAGATTTTTGAATTAAAGACAAAAGTCTTCTCAAACAACAGTAGGTTAGCTCTTTATTATGTTAGCGTTCATATTCCACTACTTTTGTCTCACTTTGTGAGTCGTAAAATTAGTTTTTTGTCCTTATCGCTAAAGAGTTTGTAGAAAATACTAAATGGTGTGATGAGTAAACTTTCATCGAACTTAATTCTGTTTGGTAGATGTTCAGGCCTGATGTCAAATTTCAGTCTATCAAGCTTTACATGTTAACTTCTTTTGGGGCGGCTGTGGCTGAGCGGTAGAGTGGTCGTCCTCCAACCTGAAAGTCGGCGGTTCAATTCCCGGTCTGAACCATCTGCATGCCGAAGTGTCCTTGGGCAAGATGCTGAACCCCGAATGGCCCCCCCCTTAGAATAACAAAGTGCTGGGATAGATGCACTGTATGAATGTGTGTGTGAATGGGTGAATGTGAAACTGTAATGTAAAGTGCTTTGAGTGGTCATCAAGACTAGAAAAGCGCTATATAAATGCAAATCCAATTACCATTTTGGTGGCATGTGTAGTTTGTATTGTGTCTGTGTGTGGTGGGTCTTTCCCAGTGATCAGTGTCCCTGCATCTGTCTCCTGCAGTGTTCCTTCATGGTCCTGTAGGATCCACCGGACCTCCCTCCCCCTGTCTGAGACCCAGCTGTCCCGGGCTTGGACAGACTCCTAACCCTCTAACATGCTGCAGGGGATGAAGAGAGAGCGGACTCACTGCAGCAGCCCTTGCCGTCCTCCTGCAGCAGCTGATCCTCTGGACAGACATAGTAGTTAAGATCCAGGAGTGCTGCACAGGTCCATGTCTGCAGACACAGAGTTTGATAACACAAAGTTACACCTGCACAGACACACACTATGTAAAATACAAATTCATGAGTATTGTGTTACTGTGCAGGGATTTGTACGGTTATTATTACGCTTGTTTTTAACATTTAAACTCCGACAACACGGCTGCAGGATTAAAATATCTTTATTTAGCAGCTGTTTTAGGATTTAGAAAACAATCTATCATGACAGCGAGTCTGTCCTTGTTGAGTGTGTGTTCTTCTCTGCAGTCAGAGAAGACGACCGGTGCACTGACACAGATTTGTTCAGTTGTGTTTCCCCTCAGCGCACAGGTCAATGGCTAAATGACACACACACACATTTACACACACGAGTTAAAGTGTGTGTGTGTGTGTGTGTGTGTGTGTGTGTGTGTGTGTGTGTGTTTTGAAGACATTGTCCATTTTACACTTTGATCAGACCCTGTCCACTTCTTATTAATGCTGTTGTACTTGAATCGAAGTTAATGGAGCTAAAATAATTATTTAGACCTTCACTAAACAAAAATACTTTTTATATTTATTTATATATTATATTAATAATAATTAATATTAATATAGTAACCCCTTTGTTTTTCTTTAAAAAGGTGGAGTCCGCAGCTGCTAAGTGGCCATTATCAACTTTAATTCCTTGCTCACACAGAAACCGACTCTGGTGCATCACATAACAAATACTTTCAGGTTTTTCACTGCAAATCTAATCGAGCCGATCTATGTCTATTGTTTCTACACTTATATCCAAAGCCGTTGGCAGAACATTTTATTAGACCAGACATGTTGCCTTTGCAGCTGCATCTCTGTAAGTCGCAACTACCTTGTAAGCGCCCCCTACAAACAGGAAGTTGTGGAGTGGAAGTTTTGCCTATATGAAAAGCTTCTCTCTTTTTCTAGTGACATTATCATTGCTCCCTTTTTTACCCCAAAATAAAATTTGGCTTTTTTGATTAAAGTTTTCTAAATAAGGCTGAAAAAGAAAGGGTCAAATATTAAAAACTGAACAATATCTGTTAAATTATTGACTGTTCAATCTCTCGTACATCTCATTTATAACCTTTAAATGATCAAATTTATTCAAATGTAAGACATAAACCAGCAGTTTTCAAACAGCGGATGCAGTAGGAATGCCACAATCCATTCTTCAGAATGCTTTACACAGTTCAGCTGTGGTATTTGGGTTAAATGGATGACACAATCACATGTTGTGTTGCTGCTGTTTTGAAGGTTCGTACGGCTTCATTTCCAAAGGTTGTTACCGTCAACATTTTTCTGTCAGTAAGATGTTAAACTTACTGTGCAGCTGAGGCTGAGGCGTCATGATTGTGTGCAAACATGTTGGCTGCATGTGTTCTCATGCACACAACATGCTTGTTTGTGGGGACAGGACGTAAACATGTGAGAGTGAGGCTATAGTCATGGTCTTGATGTGCGTAGCAGGAGGAAGAGAGATCACCAACATGTTCTTGAATTTTGTGAAAATGGCAGATTGAATCGTAAACCGGTGGGGTAGGCAACACACAACAAAGTCAAATGATGTTGAAAAAAGCAGGCGATGAATCGTCATGGTTACATATCCTGAGGGTCATTTCCTGTGAAGGCCAGAGACCATGTTTGATTTGGAACAACATTGCTGTGTTGAACAGTGACTGACATTTGAGAAACGCTGTCGCCTCCATCATGTGCCAGTTAACAGCCAATGAGTTTGTAAATAGACAGCTCCCAGAAATGAAGCCAAAACATCTGGATCGCCTCTTGGTGTCCGGCTGCAGTATGGTTCATAAGTGCCACCTCCTCCATATTCGCAGATGGGACATGGAGTAGACATCAAATGTTGGTAAAGATGGTTTCTGTCATTTCAGGTCGTTCTTATCACACCGATGTTTGTAGGAAAGCAGCAAAGGCATAAGCAGCAGAGCGAGCAGTGGCAAAACAAGCGTGTGTGTGTGTGTGTCGGACTCCTTGTGTTGTAGGTGTCCCAGCAGGTCTCTACGGGTCTATGAGGATGTAACAGGAGGCAAGATATTCAGGATTTCATAGGTAAGAGGTAATGTTTGATGGATATAAATGTGTCTGGCTGATTCTTTTATTGTGAGAAGGAACAGAGCACAAACTCCCACTCAGTTTCATGAAGCAGCAGAGAAATCAGCAAGATATTTCAACATTTTGGACGATTTCTAAGGAAGTTTGAGTCTTGATAATAAGAAACAACAACTTTATGGTGTTAAAATGTATGTGTAAAATAATGCAGATTATAAGAGTAGGGCCGATATACAGGATGGTCTGTGGCTCTACTGACATTCTAGTTAAAATGTGTTTCTATCCATTTTAAATATTATGAAATGTATTTAAGCATCTATATGTGTATCTGTGCTTTCTGCCTTGGTGTGTGTGTGTGTGTGACAAACACACACGTCGAGAGGATAACTATCATTAAATGTGCGAAACATAAAATGCCTGTCGATCAGAGTCAAGTATATGTAGACTCCGCCCCCTAGGTGATGAAGACAGGATGTACGTATGTCATACAAAGCTCTTTAGTCCCTAGATTACAATGCATGTGCGTGTGCACGCAAGTGCGTGTCACCTGCACATGTCTTCCTGTCGGGCTTCAGTGTGTATCCAAGCAGACACAAACAGTGGTAGGAGCGTGGTGAACTCCCACAGACGTGTTCACAGTCTTGATCTGACTCCAGACACAGAAAAACACCTGTAGCAGACACCATGAGCTCAGATCCAGGATCAGAGTTAAATAATATGTCAACCCTGAATAATGAACCCTAACCCCAACTTCATGTTTGTGCTTGAGGTGGAAATAAGGATTTATCAGGAATTTCTCATCTCATAGGTTCAAAATGAGCTTAACCGTCATTAGAGTTTAAAGTGTTTGAATATGAAGGTTGAGGGTTTTACTCCATTAATGTGAACATCACACTCACATTAAACCTGGTGATGTTTCATTTCCCTGCAGTCTTACCACATAGCTTGTCCTGGAACTGGAGTCCAAACTGGTGAATCTGTTAAGACCAGGCTTTGGACGCAGAGGCAGAGAGAGAGGCTGAGGCAGTAGGCATGTCAAAACAGGGTTAATTGAATGTCCCTGTGGAGCAGGCAGGCCTGCAGAAATCCTAGGCTGGAGTCCAGCCACTGATCCTGAGCAGGGAGACAGAGAAAGTTGGGTCACAGCAAAAACAGGAAATCCAGAATTTTCCAATATCTTACTAACGCCAACTTAGTCTGTAGTCTAGGCCCCAACTCCAGCACACCATTTCCTCATGCAATTAGATTCCACATGCACAGAGAGAGAGAGAGAGAGAGAGAGAGAGAGAGAGAGAGAGAGAGAGAGAGAGAGAGATTTTTTGATTTTTTAAACCTTTATTTTCAAAATTTATACAATGTTTCAACGGATATGTACAGGACGTTTCTGAACAATACTAAAACCTACCTAGAAAATAATATTAAATATTAACATCATCAACCACAGAACATACTACATCATTAAAACACCACTGTTTGATGAAGCCATCCATGTCCCTCATTTCTTTAAAAAACCTTAAATCAACCCACACTCTTGCTTTCAGCAGCGAGATAAAAACAGGAAGAGCTTCTTGTCATGTCCTGCCCTCCACTCTGTTCTTCCTACTGCTGTAAATCGACATTTTAGCTTCTCCTACAATACAATTTAAAAGTTTCCATTTGCACTCATTGGATTTCCTATACCCTACCCCTAAAATGAAGGCCTTCTTACTCCATGTCTCCCCAAACTGTTTAAAAACCTTCTGCATTGTATTAAAAAGGAAACAGAGTCTTTCACATTCATAAAAAGCATGGAAAACTGTCTCCGCTTTTCCACAAAAAGGAAGATCGCACTTGACTGTTGGGTTGATGATGGATATAAAACCGGTAACCGCAATGGCTCCGTGTAAAATCCTCCACTGCAGGTCTCCAGTCCTCTTTCTTAAAGGCGGTTTGTATAAAACCCTCCACACTGTGGGGTTTCGACTTTCGTCAGGGGTTTCCATTCCATCAGAATACTCCTGTAGCATCTTCACCTCCTCGCCTGTGAGTCTATTAATCCATTTGTTTAAAATGCGTTCTGCCTGGCGCCTGGACCTCTGCCCGATGAGGGCTGCCACTGCCGGGATGTCTGTTAGCCAAGGACCTGCTGCATCGACGATCGTCCACAGGGTCACGGCTCCGGCGGTGCACAGCAGGCTGGTGAGGCCTGGTGTGGAGCTGCTCTGGACATCCAGCCTGGCTCCATTGATCAGCGGCTCCTCTAAAAGCCAGTGCAGAGAGTTTGTAGGTTCCAGCCTCTTCCATTTAAAAAGGTTCCATGTCTTAAAAAGTGACTGATAAAAAGGAGATAATCCATACAGTTTAAAAAGCTTAAAATCCATTAAGAACAGTGGCATGTCTAAAACCAGCCCAGTTGCCCCCCTCAGGATGCTGCTTGTCACTTGTCTCCAAACAACATCCTGTGGACCTACGAGATATTTTTGTAAAAACTGTAATGTAAAAGTGGATATTCTACTTGGAATGTGCACCAGCCCTTGCCCCCCTCCTCCTTTGGTAAAAACAATACACACTGGTGCACCCAGTCCCAAAAATGTCTGTTAAAATGGCTTGTAGTTTCTGTACCAACCCTTTCGGTGGTTCCAGGCATGCAAGCCGATGCCAAAGAGCAGAAGCCACCAGGTTATTAATAATCATTGTTCTGCAGGATAACTGTGGTTTCAACCATTTCCACTTGTTAAGCCTCCCTTGCATTTTCTCAGCCACACGCTCCCAATTCTTCTTAGCCATGGACTCATTGCCTACATAAACCACCAGGTACTTGAGACCGTCCCTCCTCCACATCAACCCCCCCGGCAGACTGGGTAGACCCCCTTCTCACCTTCCAACTGCCAGCGCTTCACTTTTCCCCCAGTTCACTTTAGCAGCTGACATCGTTTTAAAATCACAGACGATCTTCCCCAGTTCTTGGACGTCCTCCTGATTATTTACAAAGACTATGATGTCGTCTGCATATGCTGATAAAATGTGGCTTTTCTTAAAATTATTTAAAATTAACCCTTTCATTTTGGCTCTTATTTTACTTAGCATGGGCTCAATAGAAAGTGCGTATAACATCCCTGAGAGCGAGCAGCCCTGTCTCACCCCCCTGTATACTTTAAAAGGTGCACTCAGGCCTCCATTGATCTTCAGTACACTCTCAATGTCCTGATACAAAACCTTGATCATAGCTGTGAGACATGGGCTGAGGCCAAACCTCTCCAGAGTCTTCCAGAGGTAAAGGTGCCTAACCCGGTCAAAAGCATTTTCCTGGTCCAGAGAAATCAGACCAGTTTTTATGCCTAATGAACTAGAGAAGTCCACAATATCCCGAATCAAGGACACATTGTCCAGGATAGACCTACCAGGCACACAGTAAGTCTGGTCTTGATGTATCACTTCCTCCATCACCTCCCTCAGACGGTTTGCCAGCGCTTTGGACAGGATCTTATAGTCAGTACATAGCAGCGACACCGGACGCCAGTTCTTGATCTCCTGAAGGTCTCCTTTCTTTGACAGGAGAGTCATCACTGCCCTCCTGCAGCTTATCGGCAGCACCAAGTCTCTAAAATTCTCGTTAAAAACAGTTAAAAGATCTTCCCCCAACTCCTTCCAGAACTCCTTAAAAAACTCGACTGGAATGCCGTCGATTCCCGGGGCCTTTCCCCCCGCCATGCTCTGCAGGGCCATGTAGAGTTCCTGCATCGACAGGGGGCCGTCCAACCCAGTATTCACGTCTTGGGGGACTTTGGGCAGCTCTCCACAGAAGGATTCATACAGGGAATTGTTCTCAGTATATTCGGTTTTGTACAGGTCCTTATAAAAACTCACGGGTCTCTTCCGGATATCTTTGCTGACGCTGAGTTCTTCTCCTTCAGGAGATCGAAGAGTGTGGATTATTCTGCTTTGTCCATTCTTCTTTTCCAGTCCAAAGAAGAATTTAGTCGGTGCATCCATAAGCTCTGCCGTCTGGAACCGTGACCTGACCAGCGCCCCCTGGGCCTTCGTGCCCAGTAGGTCTGTAAGAGCAGATTTTTTAGATTTGAGATCTTTAATATGATCTTGATTTCCAGTGGAATCTATTAAATTCAGCACCACCACAATTTCCGACTCTAGATCCTCCATAGATCTGGTTATGTCTCTTGTAACATTGAGGGGTATACTGTTGACAGAGCTGCTTTATCTCAACCTTACCACAGTCCCACCACAGCTTTAAATAAATAAAATCATTCTTTCTTTCTTTAAAACCGCTCCAAAAAACTTAAAAACATCCTTAAAATGTGCATCACATAAAAGAGAGTTAAAATGCCAGTAGGCGCTTCTAGACTTTAACTTAGAGATAAAAACTTTCCACACAACCAGCACATGATCCGTAAAACCAATATACTGCACTTTCTGAAGATGCAAAAATTATGTTTAAAACAATAAAACTGGTCCAACCTCGCCATGGAAATGAGATTCCCTCTGCAATGACTCCAGGTGTTTTGTCTCTTACTGTCATTCATCCTTCTCCACACATCACACAGATCATGGGCCTGCAGCAGCTGCCTCAGTGCACTCTGTGAAGCTCTGTGGGGCTCCAGGTGGTTCCTGTCTAAAACATCATCTTCTGTACAATTAAAATCACCTCCTAAAAATAAAAAATCATCAACTTTTACTCTGCTTAACACCGTGTCTGAAACCTTTAAAAAACAGACTCTGTCGGGTCCTGAGACCGGAGCATAAACATTCATTAAAAACAAATTAAAACTGCTCGACTTTTGCCCTCACCATCAGTAGTCTGCCCTCCACCACCTCCTCCACTTCTAAAGACTCCGGCGCGAAGCTCCTGGAGAAGATGATGCCCACCCCCCCCTCTGGTTGTGCTTAAGTGGCTCAGGACCACCTGCCCCTCCCACTCTCTTTTCCAGTCATTCTCAAGTGATGTTCTTGTAAGAACATCACTTCAGTCCCTTTCAGTTTTATTTGCTGGAACATCAGAGACCTCTTCACAGCGTCTCTGGCTCCATTTAAACTGATGTTTAAAAGACTCATATTGAAAACTAGGGCTACGTTGTAGCACTTGCGGGCCCGAGCACCCGCACGTTGAAGCCTGTTGCGGTCGGTGGAGAGAGCGATCGATGACCAAGCGCACGTCTCCACGTTGCACGCGTTTTGCACATTGCAGAAAGGATAAACGCTTCACTTCCTGCGTCCGTCACGCGATGTCGATCCTTGCCTGCTAATTGCTTGTTACGGTCCACGCTATCAAATAGTGAAATTCTATGTAAATCGAATGATGTAAATCAAAGCTTACTTCCTGTTGCCAGTAGGTGGCGCCATCACTATTATTACGCACAGACATATAGATCCGTTCAAGTAGGTGCTCTGATGTAGAGTGAGCAATTTTGTGTAAATTGGACAATGTTTCCACAACTTAATTTTCACACTGATCAGTAGGTGGCGCTATGACCCTGAACTAATATTCATACATGGATCTGTTCAGATCACGATTGTGATCATAGGTCAGTAGTTTGGAGCCGGTTGGATAATGCAAAGTGGATTAAGAAAGTACTTCCTGTTTCATGGCGAATCAGTAGGTGGCGCTAGGACACTGAGGAAATATTGACACATAGAGCTGTTCAGGCTTGTACTCTTATCATGTGACAGAAGTTTGGTAGTGATAGGACAATGTAGAGTGGAGTTATGAAAACATTGTGTCCTTTGGCGAAGGATGATCCCGAGTTTATCAATATCACAGTTAAAACTGAAACATTTGCAGAGTTAGAGGGACAAGAAAAGAGGGTTAACAAAGACAAATGACTGAAAAACAATGTGGCTTGAAGATTTCTCTGACACCAAACGGCCCCTTTGTAAGAAAACAACGTCTTAAAAAGTTGTTTCTTCTTCTTCTTACGGGGAAGTGCAAATAATTCTGACTCTGATATTCCTGTCTGAACTTCCTCATGGTCTCGAAATCGTGGGGCATGAGGCTGCGGGAGCTGTCGATGAGAAAAAACAGGAAAGGATGCAAAAATACCGTGAGGAATGGGAAAAAGCAAACACCTGGTTGGAAAATGTGCGCGAAAATATCTATAAAGCACAATGCGTGGTGTGCCTACGCACTTTTTCCGTAGCCCATGGTTGATGGATGTTCTGCTTTCTATCTGTGGTTTTATATTAATTTATACAATTTTAAGTTATGCAAGTCAGGTTTCTGTTTACGAAAGATTCTTATTTTATTCAGTTCATTTTGTTTATTATTAAATGAATTGCTGGATAATAATTTGTGTTTCATGTGTTCATGTCACTCAAAAATATGCATTTAATTCAATTCTAGGTCAAATAGTTAAAAAATCGTTTCACTCACAAAAAAAGGTGCTAAAAAAACACAAAACTGTGTCTAGTGATGGAGGCTAACTTAGCCTGATAACTTCTGTTTAACTTTAGTTTAGTGACAGTTTTGCTAACGTAGCCTCACTTTAGCTAAGTAGCTTTCCTCGATTTGACCTTTCTTTCCTTATATAAACACAGGATGTATTAATTGACATCATCACAGAGAACCGTACTTCCTTTGAATTGTCTTGTTTGTATTTGGGATCAATATCTCTCCTTGTTGAAATGGTTTAAACTAAAGAGGAGAGAACAAGACTTCCACACGTTTGCTGTTAAAAAACAATAAACCTGTCACAATGTGGCAGAAGGCCGATGTATCAATGTCACAAAAGGTTTTTTTCGACTGTGTTTGGTTCTCTTTCTTAGCATTCGTTTCGATGTCTCACTATGGGATACGCCCCTCGCGCGTATTCACAGAAGCACTTATTCCAATTCGCCAGCCCTGATAGGCTGGCAGTCGTGACGTCCGCGTCAAGGTGCCGCACCTTAATATACGGTGGACACGGCATCACACGTCATTCAAACACCTCTTCTCGCTTCACGAACAAGCTTAGTTTCTTATCAGCGTTGATGCTAACTAGCTTCTGTCCACAGACCGGAGCTAACACCTCCATCGCCGGACGCTAGTGGAATAAACGCCGATCCGACTGCCTTCACCATAGGTAGTTGCTTCATTTTAAATAGCTAAACTGCACCGGGAGCCTGCGGTTACCACACTGCCTGCCCCCGGAGCTAGCTAACAGCGAATATCATTCCAGATAATTTGCTCCCCTTTAGCACACCAAGCTAAATGGATTAAGCTGCAAAGCTCCCTTCCACCTCGCAACCAGGCGATGCCCATCGCCTGTGCGCCTGTGGGAATAAAATCTTGAGCATGGACACTCACCAGGTCTGCTCTGCGTGGCTCGGGCTGGAACATGCCCGCGCCACAGCAACGCGAGCTCATGCGCCGACTGCGCCCACTTCACAGCGAAGAGTCTCCGCCGACGACTAGCACGCCAAGCTAGCGTCTCTGAGAGGGACCCGATCCTTTCCAGTGCCATTACCGAGGAACCCCAACCCGGTGTGGACGAAGAGGACGCTCCTGAACCAGAGATTCGGCGCTGGGGCTCCACGCTGGATTTGCTGGACCCGCTAACGGAGCCACCCCTCATGTTGGATTATGAGGTGGAGGATGAGTCAGACTCCGAGGATTGTCTGGTGTCGGATGGTGACGACGAGGATTATGAATCCTGCTTCGTTCCACCTGCACAGGCTTTCAGCTCTCCAAGCCCTGCAAAGGCTTCGGTTGGGACAATTACGCCCCAGCCTAGCGGCGATATGCACGATGTGTGTAAACGCGCCACAGAGCGACTGAATATTCCATGGCCCGCGGTCGTGGCGGAGGCCCCGAGGTCCCGCTACGAGGGGAAGAAATTAACCCAAGCAAAGAGGGCTGCGAGACAACTTCTCCCGGTGTTCCCGGAACTCCTGGAGGAAGATACCGCCTCATGGAAACAAAACCCTTACTCCAGTAAAACCACCATTCAAGGTGCGTCTTCCTTGGATATTGAGGGGATGGATAAGCATGCCATGGCCCGCATGCCTCCCATGGAGCCCCTGGTAGCAGCACACCTTCATCCAAGGCTGTCAGCTGCCTCGTCCAGGGCCCCCACACTTCCCACGAAAGCCGATCGCTTCCAATCTGCCATGACTGAGCGAGCTTATAAAGCAGCGGCTTTGAAGGTGAGGGCTCTCAACGTCACCTCCATGTTGTCAGCTTACCAAGCGGAGCTTTTTGACGACATAGCCGACGTGCCCGAAAGTGCCGCGTGGGATGAGATCACCACAATCGCGGATATCTGCCTACACGCCAGCGATGCGCTGTACAGGCGGCAGGGAAGTACATGTCGATGTTGGTGTTACAGGAGAGGACGAGATGGCTTAATCTGACCAATCTGTCCGATAGAGAAAAGGAGGACTATCTTGACATGCCTATTTTCCCCGAGGGTGTCTTCGGCTCCGCTCTCGCCTCGATGCAAAAGCGCTGCGAGGCGAAGAAAAAGTATGAAGCTTTACAGCTCTGCCTTCCGAGGAAAGCACCTGCCGCGGTGCATCCGCCCCCCCGGCAGACTTTCGCTAAGGTTGCCTCTAGGAGCGCTGCTCCTGCTTTCCGCATCCCGAAGCGCCCCAGGGCTCCACCGGGTGCGAACACCAACGGCCACCCGGACACCAAGCCCGCTTGGCAGAGGAAGCCCTTCTATTCCCCGTCAACCCAGGCTGCTCAACCGGGCCCGACACCCAGTCAGCAGGCCAGGCGGAAGAAGAAGGCGACTTAGCGGTCGACCCCACCGCGAGCGGAGCTGCCAGCCGTTCCCTGTTCCCTGGCAGCCCGGCTATCACGTGTGCCACCCATCCCTCTCGGCGACGTGTGGGCCCAGAGCTCAGTTTGTGCGTCCCAGTAAAGAGGCGAAGAGACATGTTTCAGATGCGGGATTGTTCAACGCCACATCAATGTCTCACAAGCACGCACACACAGTTTGTGTTAATAAAAAGTGTTCCGCTGACGCATCCAGGCTCACAGCCGAGGGCGCAGGGTTACACAAACTCAAAAACAAAACACAGAGGTGCAGAGCACACTGTTGTTCCCCATAACACCACAAGGGGGAAGCAGCGTCCCACCTGTGGTGAAGCATCCCGTTCCGCTCGCCCCGAGCCTATCAGACCGCGCATGTGCAGTGATACTTGGGAGTGCGCAGCTGGTACGGGCCCCCAAAGATCGTCTGTGTCAGACGGAGCTTCACTCCCCCCTAACTTTGAGGTTAGAGAGTTGGAAAGCATGCACAGCGTCAGAGTGGGTATAGAGAACACTGGCCAAGGGCTACAGGCTTCAATTCGCCCCCACGTTTTCCCGGCCTCATCGCTTCCCGTGCGCAGGGAGAGTCGGCCCGGGTGTTACGGGAAGAAATATCAGCTCTATTAAACAAAAGAGCCATACGAATAGTGCCACACAGGCAGGGACTGGAGGGTTTCTATACGAGGTATTTCCTGGTCCCAAAGAAAGGGGGGACCTCATTACGTCCTATCCTGGACCTTCGCATTTTGAACTTGTATCTCAGGAGATACAAGTTTCGCATGCTGACACACTCAACGCTGATACGTTTGATCCGGCCGGGGGACTGGTTCACATCAATCAATCTGAAAGACGCATATTTTCACATTCCCATTTATCCTCTGCACAGGAAATATCTGAGGTTCGCTTTTCAGGACACAGTGTAAAAGTACCTAGTACTCCCATTTGGCCTGTCACTGAGCCCGAGGGTGATTGTGAAATGTGTCGACGCCGCTATAGCCCCCCCTCAGGGAGCGGGGTATACGCGTGGCCACTTATCTGGACGACTGGCTGCTGCTGGCGCGCTCAGAGCAAGATGCTGCGGCGCACACGAGCATTGCTGACACACTTGGCCGAACTCGGATTTGTGGTGAACAGGGAAAAGAGCGTGTTAACACCAAGACAGGAAATTGCCTTTCTGGGTCTCACGTTAAATTCACTGACCTACACGGCTCGCCTGTCAGCCGAGAGAGTGCACACTTTCAGGTCCACTCTCTCTCATTTTGCCATAACACGTCGGGTCACGTACGGCAGGCTGTACATGAGAGATTTTCAGCGCTGGGTGGCTTCTCTCAGGCTGGACCCTGTGCGCCACAGACGCCGCAGTGTAACGGTGTGCGCGTCCTGCGCCCTTGCGCTGTTGCCATGGCAACGCCTGTCTATGTTGACAGCGGGGGTGCGCATGGGCGCAATATCTGCCAGGAAAGTGGTCACAACGGACGCCAGCCTGTCAGGCTGGGGCGGTGTGTTCGAGGGTAGATCCGCGAATGGGATGTGGAGGACGGATCTCAAACATGCCCATATAAATTATCTGGAGTTGATGGCAGTGTTTCTGACGCTGAAACATTTCCTGCCGTTCCTCCGGGGACATCATGTGTTAGTGAGGACGGACAATACGACCACGCTGGCGTATATCAATCGTCAGGGGGGTCTACGTTCTCTACGGTTACACACTCTCGCACGCAGACTGATATTATGGGGCGAGGAGCATCTCCTCTCAGTGAGAGCGACCCACGTTCCAGGAATTCAGAATGTGGGTGCGGACCTTTTGTCCAGGGGAAATCTTCTCTACGCGGAGTGGAAACTTCACCCGGCTGTAGTGGCTCAGATTTGGTCACATTTCGGCCGCGCAACAGTGGATCTGTTTGCGTCGAGGGAGAACACACAGTGCCCACTGTTCTTCTCCCTGCACAACCAGAGCGCACCGCTGGGGCTGGATGCGTTCGCTCACGAGTGGCCGCGCGTCCCGCTTTATGCGTTTCCACCTCTGGCTTTGATTCCCCCGACACTGTTCAGGGTAATTTTGATTGCTCCTCACTGGCCGTCCATGCACTGGCTGGCGGAAATGAGACAGCTCCTTCATGGTCACCCATGGCCTCTCCCGCTACGCAGGGACCTGCTCTCCCAGGCACGCGGACAGATATTTCACCCTCATCCGGAGCGCATCGCCCTGTGGGCTTGGCCCGTGAGTGGTTTAATCTTAGCCTGACTGGATTATCACAGAATGTTGTTAACACAATTCAGAATGCCAGAGCATTATCCACTAGGTCTCTTTATGACTGTAAGTGGAAATTGTTTGAAGATTGGTGTGCTAAGGCAGTGGTCCCCAACCCCCGGGCCGTGGGTCATTTGGTACCGGGCCGCACAGAAGAATAAATAAATTACATTTTTTCTGTTTTATCTATTATCCGGTCATTCCGTGTTTTATTTTGAAAAACTACCGGATCCTCTCATTTATGACTCATCCTTTACGCATTTCAAGACGCTTGTATCGGTCACGTCACTTTTTCGCTGAACACAAACCAACACGGTATTGGTCGGACCCATTTATCAACAAACCAGGTGAATCCAGCATGTCTGTTTAAGAAGAAGATCAGCTGCTGGAGGTCGCACATGACGGAGGCCTTAAAAGTATGTTTGAGAAAACAACTCCGGTGTCCTGGAATAAAGTCACGGCAGAATACCCTGAGATCGCCACAACAGCACTAAAAACTCTGATGCCATTTCCAACATCCTATCTGTAGTGACCTCGGTGGATTTTTTTTAAATTAACGAATTAATTTTTTATTTTAAATAACCAATTTCCATTAAATTAAAAAAAAATCTACCGCTGTCACCAGAGGTACCAGAGGAACTCCGTAATGAGGTTCCGTAGACACACCTTAACGGCCGGTCCGTGAAAATATTGTCTAACATCCAACCGGTCCGTAGCGCAAAAAAGGTTGGGGACCACTGTGCTAAGGCACAGGAAATCCCTTTTCAATGTCCAGTTGGTACAATCCTGTCCTTCCTGCAGGACTTGATTGATCAAAAGAGGGCATTTTCTACTGTCAAAGTTTACTTGACAGCTATTTCTGCTTGCCATGTTGGGTTTGATGGAAAACCAGTGGGCCAACATCCCCTGGTTTGTCGTTTTATGAAGGGTGCACGGAGGTTGCTGCCCATCTCTAAGACTATGTCACCATCATGGGATCTAGCAGTGGTGCTTGGAGCCCTCTCTAGTCATCTTTTTGAACCATTGGATAACGTGGATTTGAAAACGTTATCCTTGAAGGTGGCTCTGTTATTGTCTTTGGCTACAGCTAAACGAGTGAGTGATATTCACGCTTTATCTGTACATCCAGCATGTATGCGGTTCACCCCGGGGAACCTTGGGGTGACGCTGAGGCCGAATCCTGCATTTGTTCCAAAGGTTGTTAAACCATGCTCCCCAGTGGAACTGTCAGCTTTTCAGCCACCTCCCTATGGTTCTGCAGAACAGCAGCGGTTACACATGCTGTGCCCTGTCCGTGCCTTACACACATATGTGGAAAGGACAAGGACCTTTAGGAAAGGAGATCAGTTGTCTGTGTCCTGGGCTAAGCCCCACTGGGGCAAACCTATCACCAAACAAAGACTTTCTCAATTGATAGTGGACGGTATTGCAATGGCCTACTCCAGCTCGGGCCTTCAGGTCCGAGCTGGACATTCTACTAGAGGTCTCGCGACCTCTTGGGCCCTGTTCAAGGGAGTCTCTATCCAAGACATCTGCGCAGCAGCTAGCTGGTCTTCTCCCCTCACATTTGTGAGGTAATACATGTTGGATTTCGCATCCCCTGGCCTGACCCACGCTGTCTTGAGCGTGGTCTCCAATGTGGATCTCACTTCTAAGTGAAGGGGGGACTGGCGGTCTGTCACTGAGATAAGCTTGTCTGGCAATACGGGAGTATCCATATCCCATAGCGAGACATCGAAACGAATGCTAAGAAAGAGAACTTTAGGTTACTTTCGTAACCCCGGTTCGTTGAGTAGCATGAGTGAGATGTCTCACCAGACCGCCCTTCTTGCTACTGGGGTGAAGCGAGAAGAGGTGTGCTTGTTTTGAATGACGTGTGACGCCGCATCCACCGTATTTAAGGTGCGGCACCTTGACGCGGACGTCACGACTGCCAGCCTATCAGGGCGGGCGAATTGGAATAAGTGCTTCTGTGAATACGCGCGAGGGGCGTATCCCATAGTGCAGAGGTCTTCAACAGGGGGTCCGCGACCCCTAGGGGGTCCGCAGAGGTACTGCAGGGGGTCGCGAAATGTTTGGTTGATTAGACAATTTTTTGTATTTTTTATAATTTTTGATTTATTTTTCGAACAAATTTTTTCTTATACAAATTAAATGTCTTTAAATACACATTAACATTCATCCAACACATTGAGAGGCTGATTTAAACCTCTGCCTGACAACCTCCATCCGTCCAAGGCTAGATTAGTTGTGTGCTACCCATCAGGGTCCTAATGTGGGAGTATGTGTGGCATCCATAGATGGCCTGAGGATTCACTGTCTCTTCTACATGCATGTTTAAAATAAAAACATGAATCTGTGAATTAATTTAATAGCTCAGTGTTGTATGCAAGAAGCATGTTTATAAATGGCAGTGGCATGGCCACCCTGTACCTTGCACATGTTTAAATTAAAAACATTTAATTTATGAACCCATGTAATATTTGAATAGCTTAGTTTTGAATGCACAATAACAGGGGAGCTATGTTTATATATGGCACTAGGCCCAGTTTAATATAAAACACAATTTTAAACAATATATATAGTAGTGGGTCCCTGCTCCATCTCGCCACCGGTTTGGGGCCTTGGCCTGAAAAACGTTGAAGACCCCTGCCATAGTGAGACATCTCACTCAAGCTACTCAGAGAACCGGGGTTACGAAAGTAACATAAAGTTTTGCTGATTATTGTGGAAACCACAAGAATCCCGTCTCCTTGATAACCAGCTGTCTCAATGATATTTGACTACGGTCGTCTGTTGGCTCTTCATGATGGTAAGTGTTTCTCTACTTACTCCTTGTTTAGGATGACTTGTTCCACTGACTACGTCTGTCATGTGTGTTTTATGTTGACAAGACGTGAAGTTTTCCACAGCTTTTTCCTTTTATGTATTAATAAGTTCATATTTCTGTCCGTCCTGGGAGAGGGATCCCTCACATGTGGCTCTCTCTGAGGATTCTACTTATTTTACCCTGTTAAAAGGGTTTTTAGTAGTTTTTCCTCACTCTTGCTGAGGGTTAAGGATGCCACACCTTGTTAAAGCCCTATGAGATGAATTGTAATTTGTGAATATGGGCTATACAAATAAAATTTGATTGAAATTTGATTGATTGATATTAATTAATTTCTCTGCACCGGCAGCAGACTAGCATCAACACCTCAAGCTGTTATTCTATACGCTGATGGAGGTTGTGTTTTCATCAGCATTTGTTTGTCAGTTGGCAGGAAAACAACGTTATGCCTCAGTGACTTATAGTTTAAGATATGGTAAATGGTAAATGGATTTGTATTTATCATATCTTAAACTATAAGGTGACTGAGGCATAACGTCGTTGAGTCTTGATGACCACTCAAAGCGCTTCACGTTACAGTTTCACGTTCACCCATTCACACACACATTCATACAGTGCATCTATCCCAGCACTTTGTTATTCTAAGGGGGGGCCATTCGGGGTTCATCATCTTGCCCAAGGACACTTCGGCATGCAGATGGTTCAGACTGGGGATTGAACCGCCGACCTTCAGGTTGGAGGACGACCACTCTACCCCCTCAGCCACAGCCGCCCCAAGATGGCATTTCCTTTCATTGGACTGCTTGGTAGAGGTTATAAATTGGGAGGCGAGGACTCAGGTCTGTCAGTCTGACGTTGTTTTGCTATAATGTAAATATCAACATCTTTGTTAATTTTACATTTTCAATGAAGCCATTAAAAACCCGAGGGTAGGATTCAGCAGTGTGGGCATGTTTAATTCAGTATGACAAAATCCCTTTTTATTGCTATATAATCATTATTAGTGCTGTGGTGTCACTTTCTTCAGCTTCTCCCGGCACCTGTTGCTCAGAAGGTACATCTTGAAGTACTTCCTGAACTTTTTGTCTCTCACGCCGTAAATGATGGGGCTCAGGAAACGCGGCAGGATATAGACGATGAGGTAGTTTGCAAATCTGATCTCCTGGATTCGACCGGGGAAGATGAGATTCAAAACAAGCTCCACACTGGGGGAAATGTAGGAGAGCATGCACATGGACAGCTGGAGGCCGTGGAGTAGGATGGTGTTCCTGGCTCTCTGTGCCGACATCTTCTCAGAGTCATAAACACAAAGGCGAAATAGATGATGTCAAACACTTGTCTTTTATGCACAAGGATCGGGTCTTTGAACACATTCTGATGTAAACACTTCACTGACCCATGAAGCTCAGGGATTCAGTGGCCAGAGTCACAAACAGATCTGTGATATCTGGAGCCGCGCACAGAAACCAAATCACCCCGATCATCATGTACGTTTTTCTAACTGTGCAGATTTGCAAGTGGCGCAAAGGTTTGCAAATGGCAATGTTGCGCTCAATGCTCATGCTAGCTAAGTTGACCGGGGTGTTCCTGGTGGCGAAGATGTTGTGCCCTGAAAAGGGGAGATGTTAATAAAGTGACTCAGACACGGTGTTTCTGCTGCGTCAGCTTCATCAAGAATGATTTATAATTTACAGAATCAATTTACACAGTTACAACAGTTCTTTGAATATAAAATACTAAACAATGTCACACATTTTCTTTCCATTCACTTGAACATTAACTTAAATTATTGGCAATAAACAAAAATATCTTAATCTTTATTATTTACAAGCATAACCATAGTGAACTTTAACCATATAAATACACATTAACAACATCTTACTCCCTGTTTGTTTGTCTTGCTAAGCTAAACATGGTAATTATACACACAACATCTGTTGCACTCATGCTAACCTGGTGGTCCTAATGCCTTCCACTGGAAGAGCAGAGATTAGCCCGCTACATAGCAGTGTGCTACATGTGCTACATGTGCTACATGTGCTACATCTAGCTTCACAAACATCACAAAATCACGTATTCCACTATGAAAATAATTATAATCATATAACAAAACAACTTAATAACGATGTTCACAGAGCATAAACATTCATATCCTAGGCGTAAGCCTGTGCAAAACGAGTGAAGTGATCAATGATTACCAATATATACTCATATCCACCTTGACACTTGTCCAAATGAAGAGAATCTATTGACACAAGTTCAAAGGGTTGCGTTGTAACGATACTGGTAAGAGGTGCCACACAATCTGATGCTAACTCTTCAGTACACTGTCCCATTATCATCTCGATATATACAGGCATTCTTGAAAGACTGTCAGCATCCACATTTTCCTTTCCTGGCCGATATCGAATGGTAAAATGGAAGTCTGCAAGCTCTGCTACCCATCTGCATCCAGCTGCGTTGAGCTTGGCACTTGACAGGACATAAGTGAGCGGATTATTGTCGCTAAACACAGTGAAAGTAGGTGCATAATACAGGTAATGTCTGAATTTTTCTGTGACTGCCCATTTTAAAGCGAGACATTCAAGTATTCCTGAGTGGAGATGATAATTACGTTCAGAGGCAGTCAGTGTTCGGGAACCGTAGGCTATCATGCAGAGTTTATCAGCCTGTTGTTGATATAAAACTGCCCCGAGCCCTTGGTTTGAGGCATCGGTATGGAGGATAAATGGCAATGAAAAGTCTGGAAACCCAAGGACTGGTGGTTCAACAAGACAGTCTAAAAGTCGTTCCAATATGTGATGATGTTATCAGTCCACACAATTGGTTTGTTTGATGGCACTCGTTTACTCTTCACTGTAACTCGTCTCGTGTTTATCCTGTTTTGTGGCACAGTTATCTTCTGTTGCCCCTTTCAGCAGATTGTTGAGTGGCCCTGCGATACGGGAGAAGTCCTTTATGTATTGTCTGTAATAGCTTAACAACCCCATAATAGCTCTTACTTCTCCTACGTTGCTAGGTATCTTCTCTTTCAAGGCTCTCACAGCTATGGTGTCGGCTGGATCGATTTTGCTACCCTCAGCTGACACAACTCTTCCCAGATAGCGGACCTCAGGTTTAAATAGTGAACACTTACTGGGTTTTAGTTTTATCCCGTATTTCCTCAACAGCTGAAGCACTTTTCTGACATGGTTAACATGATTTTCAAATGATTGACTATACACTAGTGTGTCATCTAAGTAGGGCAGTGATTTTCAACCTTTTTAGAGCCGCGGCACATTTTTTACATTTGCAAAATCCTGGGGCACACCACCAACCAAAATTACACAAAATTACACTCTATGGCCTAACACAGTACATATAATACATAGTTAGTAATGTAGTTTATAAATGTATTAAAAAGCACTATTTTTAATTATTTCAGCCCTTTATCACTCTGATCTTTTAATGAGCACAAATTGAATCAGATTTATGAAACAATCTTTGATTTAACTAAACGTTATTTAACAGAGACATATTATGCCCATTTTATCACAGTTAATATGTTTCCTTGGGGTCTTAATGAAATGTCTGTAACATATTTTGGTCAAAATATCACAAGGATCATTTAGAACAGCACCTTTTTACCCTGTCTAAAACAGCCCTCCTCAGAGTGACCTGTTTTGAGTGCGAATAGTTACTCCAGCCGTCAGCCCACTGTGGGTTTATGTCTGTCTTTACAGTCAATCTGAACAGAGGTGTGTTTAGTAGGGATGAGCGAGTACAGCATTATCTGTATCTGTATCTGTTAAACATATGAATTATCTGTATCCGTATCCGTACTGCGGGGCCTAACCCGGAAGTGGGTGTGATTTAACCCACTGTCAGCTGAAATACTCTCTGTATCACTCATTATTCTGTATCACTGATCATGGGAGAGAGAAAGAGAGGGGGAGTGTGTGTGTGTGTGTGTGTAGCTTAATTTGTAATATAATTTTTACACCACTACTACCTAGAAAGTGTCAGACACTCAGTGCGTGAAGTAAAATAAAACTGGTTAGAGCCAACTGACGGTTTAACTCCAACGACCTGCAGAGAGAGCTGCGGAGCAGAGAGCCTGTCCTGATGCGGTTACGAGAACCCCCTGAGCAGGGCCCCCGCTGCTCCTCCGGTACCGGAGCGATGGGGAGCCGGTCCCCAACCCCGCGATGCTGACCTCACTTAGACTCCGGGGAGCCGATCGCCGCGGGGGGGGGGCGCCACATCTGAACAGTCGGGGCGATATTATCACAAGAACTCAAATAAATGCCCGTCAGTTTGGATGATTTTAAATGGTCATTTATTTTCACACTGGCATTTAATTATCAATGCAAATAATTACGCTGCACTGAACTGTAAGTAAAGTACAAAAAAGTTAAAATAACGAAACATGTAATTATTACTTGTGAACGAATATCATTCACGTCTTACTAAACCTAGTCCCGCGAACGTGCCACAAAAAAAAATCTCCGACAGGCAGAGTCGCAACGCGAGTCGCTTTCTACCAGCACCACGTCTGAACGAACCCACGTTTAACAGAACTCTACTGGTTAATAAGTAAGTACAAACTGAAATAAAAACAAACTTCAAGCTGAATAAACCCTAAACGTTAACGGGAAAGACCCGCGAACCTGAGTGACTGAGAGACAGAGAGCTGTTCTGTGAGTGAGTGAGCAGAGCGGTGTGTGAAGGGGAGGAGCGCTGTGACGCTGTGTGAGGATTTTCATTCAATCCGAGCACAGATATTGACTCGTAGAACTCGTATAATACTCGTGATCGGCAAAAGTGCTTTATCCGTACCGGATACTCGTTTCAGCCGAGTATCCGGCTCATCTCTAGTGTTTAGGTACAATGACCTTCTCTTTTATCGTTTTCACAACATAGCGACATGACTGCTCAACAGTAACCAGATCAATGAAGCTGGTAACATCTTCTTTCTCAAGGCTAAGAAAAGCTACTCTTAATGTCTCATGCAACTGCTCTCTTCCTGTAACATCCAGTTGTTCTGTATTGCTGTTTTTTAACATTTGCTCAATGATATTAAAGCCTAGGATTGGCTGTGAGAGACTCCCACCTCTCATCACTAGCATGGGGACAACAAGTTATTTATGGTCGGCTCTCTCTGCAGCTAATCCAAAAGAGACCTCAATGAAACCCTTATAAGGCATGCTCTATCTGTTAGCAGCTGTGATTTTCAAATCGTCGGTTGCATCAAGTAATTCAGATAAATCTCTTAATTTCTCACATAGTAAATGTCTCATTTTCCATCAACAATACAGACTTGAGAGCCTGTATCCCATAATGCTTGAGTCCTAAAGCCATATAGCACTCAACCATACATTGTTTCCTACCAGAGCAACAAGGCGAGAATGACTGTCCTTATTGGTGCAGGTGTTATTTGCCCTTGGGTGGGAGAGCTGGTTTACTTGTGGGTGAAGATGCTGGTTGCATCGTTTTCTATGTTTTGGCCAATGTTCATCTTGACAGATTTTAGAACAGTAAGTGTCTTTTTTACAGGATGCACATGCTCTGAGTATTTGGTCTTTTCCATGGACACCACAGTGGGAGCAATGCTGTTGGGACATTCCACTGTGGCCGGTTACTCCATGACCTGATGGGGTAACCCTCTTCCGTTTAACGGAACATAATTTTCTTGTCTGGTTCCTCTCATCCTGCAACCTGCGAGAAAGTGTTCGCTGCTGCCACATCTGTAGCAGTGAGTGCAATATTCACTTCCACTTTGCTGACAGCCATTACATTTTCTCAGGCATGCACGATTCGGAGCAGGATATTGGTGCTGTGGTAAGAAGCTTTTTTGATATTGGGCTGTATCTCCTCTTCGTCCTGGTCCTGGGGGAGGCCAGTATCTTTGTGGTGCATTCTGGAACTGGAGAGGGAGAATGCATTCATCCGTCACAGGTGAGGCCAGATACTGTGGCTGTGTGGTGTTAGGCTGTCGAATTGACTCTGATTTGTGCAACCTCAACGCTTAAATGTTTCAATAATGCCATGTCAGAACGCATTTCTGATATGGCATTATTGAAATGAGGAGGCAGCAGAAAGAGACGTTGATCCTGTGGAAGACGTAGCTTGAGACAAAAAGTATGACGGTGACTCAACACAGTCACTGGCCCTGATCACCAAAAGCGCTTAAATCTCGTCACTCTTGACATTTGTATTCTTCCAGTCCGTTAGATGGCGTCGTTTATCACCATTTGGATGAAGAGGATATAACGAGGGTCTTCGTAAAAGGTCTGGAGGAAGACAAGTGAAGAGGGAGGGGGTTGAAATGTCGGGAAACAGCAACAGCTCTTCCTGTAAATGAAATAATTCTAATACAACAATATCGAATATGAATTGAGCATAGTGTACAACGGCCTGCAACTAACATTTATTTTCATCAACAGTTACTCTGCCAGTGATATATTGATCAAACTATTAATTTTTAATCTTTTTATAAATTACAGAAAAGGGAAAATACTGAAGTAATATATGTTATGTTTATAAAGGTTGATAAAGTGCTAAGTTCATTTACAGAAGATTAATTGCCAATACTTTCAACACTAAGTTACAGGTTTATGTCACTTATTAATCAAAAATATATAAATATTTAATGTTTCCAGCTCTGTGTCAAGATTTGATGTTTTTGTCTGTTGTACATCTCAAAGACAGACGTTAAGATAGAAGCATAGAAAATCCCTTTGAGTCTGTTCTATTGTTTGTGTGCGTTTGTCATTACCTGGTGTCTGAAAAACGTGGATCCAAGGAGCTGTTGATGTAACTGAGGATGAGCCACAACAGAATAATAATCAGGTTCTTCACAACCGCTCCGGTAAGGTGTCTCTGTTGAAGGTGAACTGATTCGGCTGCAGAGGGTGGCAAGTAGCAGAGACAAAAAAGACTTTTAGAAACACAGAATCCTCAAACTGCAGATCCTAATCCTTCTCTGTGTTTCTATCAGCTGACCTGCTTTCAAAGTTTAATCTTGCAGCAGGATCATATTTAGTTTTTCATGAGCACCAACAGGCTGTGAGTCAGAAGCATCAGCCTCTCTTTTACACTCCGATAAAGACACAGGTTAAGCATGTTGAGGTAATGATTCAAATTCCATTTAATCTTGTGTATCTTTTGTGCATTCATATTAGTAACATGTCTGTTTACATCAAAATAACAGTTTTCACAAGAAGTTAATAGAGTTTACTCAAATGTGGACTTGATTGAAGAGAACACGATGGTGGCAAACTTAACTTTCACACATTTTTATTTGCATTGGTCTTAAAGAAAAAGCTCAAGATTTTAAAACTTGTGTTTTTATCAAAATGAAAAACATTTGTATATTCCTTTCTAAACATGTGACAGTGAGACTGTTGCTTCACCAAACCTGATGAGGAAAACTGATGTTGCCTCCTGGAGCCACTGACGAGTTCATGATCGACTGAGACCTGAGGCAAAGAGAGAGGCAGACATGTTTTAATGAGCCTGATAAATCTATCTACGGCCAACAGTTGGTAAATGCGATTAAGACAGCAACTTTGTGATGCACATAAAGTAGATTGACCAAGTTTTTAATAACTTATAAAGCTAATAAAATGTATATTAGTTTTATTCATCTGTAGAAAATATCAAATTTTTCCACGTAAAATAAAGTCAATAATCAATTTAATTTAAATCTGATATTTTGTTCTTCTCAGGTAATTTGAAAACATGACATTCAAATTCACTTTTCAGATCAAAATATTTCCTATGTAGGGCCAGAGCCCAGAGTATTCTAAACATGTGGTAGAGTCCACACAATAGGTTGTAAAAGTGAACTGGTTTCAACCAGTGTGGAAACTGGTTGAAACCAGTTCAACCAGTTTCCACATTCCAATGGACCCAAAAAGTGCTCCTGAGTGGGGGAGCAGACATCTCCAGCAGGCCTAAGAGTCTCCCCCTGGTGGTGGAAAATGTCCCGGGGAGCCCTTGGAAACCCCGCTGAGTTCCAGGCCCCGCCCACTGAGATTTGACCTCTGACACTCAATTGGCTTAAAGCCAGCATCACCCCTTAACCACACCTCAAAGAGGCTGCCCTCTCAGGTAGAATAAAACCACAGGACCCCCTCAACTCGCTGCCATTCTACCCCGCTCTGAAGACGTCACCAGACCCGTCCGGGTCTCCCAGATGATTTAGTTGCTTAAGGGGGCAATCCACAAACGTTTGTTTAATTTTAATTTTCTTTTACTTTAACCTCTTAAGTCAAGCTTATTTTGAAAAGACTATTTTTGTTTTTTAACTTGAAAAGGCCGTGCACAGGAAGTCCCCTCGCCGGTCGAGTTTCACAGACTTTCCACGATCACCACACCACAGCGCCACAGCTGTTATTCCTGCAGAAGGACAAAGCTAATCCCGTCAGAAGACGAACGACGTGCATCCCGTTCAAAGAGCACGAGAAGGATCCGCTCTTCCATTCGGCCCCGCGCTGAAATCCGTTGTAACTGCTTGACCCACCGGAGAACCGCTTAAGAGGCCACGACTTCTTCACCTAATTCCGGGGATTCGCTGAAAGCATGTTTCCCCCGAAGCTCACACGAGATTCACTGGACTTCAGGACAATCCGCGCTATAGACGCATGCAACACCGCGAAGTTCACAGTAAGAGGCTTTATTGTCTGGGCAGAGTTTAGTTTAAATACTTAGCGTGTAATTTTGTTTGAGTGTATAATTGTTTGAAGACCACGAGTCTTATTCCAGTCCGTGTAAAGCCACGTTGCTTACGCAACGTGGCTTCACTTAGGTAACCTCCATCTTGAAATTACGTGTAACTTCCCCTTGAATTCGGCCAGAGGACGTCACCACGTGACTTCTTCATTACGCCATAGCCACTCCCCTTTCTCTTTGTTACACAGACACACACATACCTAGACACACAGACAGGCAGACACACACACACACTACCACACACAGATACTATCAGTATTTCTAATTGTGATAAGTGCTGCTGCTGCTGCTGTCGTCATCTTTGAAATATTGGAGTTTGTTAAATGAAGAATCACTGAATAACATTAACTTTATTTCCCCTTTTTTAATAAATCCTTTTATACTTAAAGTATCTGGAGTCTGTGATTATTTGTGCATTTGTATGTGAATACAGCTGGATTACTATAGCCTGTGCTCGAACTTAAAACTCCTTCTATTATATAATCTTTAATATTAACTATTGAGATTATTAATTTACTTTTATCAAATGAAACTGATAATTAAAGATTGACTTGTTGGTCCCTGAAAAGGGTGGTGCCCTGCGACGCTAAGTTATAATTACAGATTGTATTATTCTTAATTAATAATTGTATTGTTTTCATTAATTATTTAACTATTTTTAATGTAACGTATCATTTCTAATTAATTATTTTACTATTCTTAATTAATAGCTTAATCATTTTTAATTATTTTTGATAAATAATCTTTAGTATTTTAATAATCATATTTCATGATTATTAATTATTAGCCAACGTCATATCTACTACTATTGCACAACACCTACATAAATGAGGTTTTAAATGTGAACATGATATTATTAATGTCCATTAGGTTATTATAAAAACAGTTTGGCCTTAATAAGACCAATCAAATTGCAGTATTAATACATGAAACAGAAACGCAACTGACAACAATATTATTCTGAGTTTTATCTTAAATGAAGTGTCAACACAAATACAACTGTCATAACAGTCAGAAACACAGGCTGTAAACTTAAGTTTTATCGCTAATTATTATTTATATTCACGCTTACATTCTTCCTGATAAAAGAGTAACTAGCAATGTAAGGAATGTTTTTAAAACATTGTTCAACAAAATCTTAACTGAACTATGTAAAATGGTTCAGCAGAGAGTTGCAGTCTGCAGCTGCCTCACCTCCCCCCTCTTTCCTGGTCCTACCTGAATCCAGGTCAGACGCTGACGGCAGACGTCTATTCACACCGGTCTTTATAAACAGGTCAGAGTTCATCAGAGAAAAGGAAAAGAGTATTGACGGAAGGGAGTAGCTTGTGATGGTTATGTTGACGTGATGGACGCACAGTAGCCTCCTGCGGTGACACTGTTGTCACTGCTGATTTTTTTTTATTGAAAATGAAAAATGTCCATTACAATATTTAACAGTCTAAGGAGACGTTTTATTTAAAGTCCCCACAAGGAACTTCTCATGTATATCAAGCAGTTGTTTTCCCAGCGTCTCCCTCAATAAAATCTACCTTTTAGAAGCAGTGAAAAAAATACACAATTCACAAATACAATGAACACGAGACTACTTGCGGCTAGCGTGCTCCTCACTGTGCGGTGGATTTCATATAGAGAAAATCTGTCTGTCAGTATGTTAAGTGGCGCACTGACTGTTTTGTTCCAGTCACTGAAATGAAAAAACGTTGGATATTACCCATGACCCTCGGCTTACCGAACCGTAGATTTTTGTTAAAATCAATGTTGTACCTTGAGTTTTAGTATCTGTTGATTTTATTGGTTGTACTCTTATGATTTAGTAGTTATTTAAAAGTGAAAAAATAAACATAAGAATTTAGAACAAAATGTCCGATCACACATTGTTTCTCTGTTCGATGTTGATATCAGACGTTTGCAGTTTGTCACTGTGAAGCTGTCACTTCAGTTTAATCATCACTTTTGGCACGGTGACGTTTTTCCGCGGGTTGTTGCTCGTACTGACTTGACACACCAGGTACCTTCTCACATATCTCCTGAAGAGCTGGTCTTGCAGTCCGTAGACAATGGGGCTGACAAAGCGCGGCAGGATCTGGGCAATGACGTAGGAGGAAAAGCATATGGTCGAGTAGTTCTGGGGCAGCAAGTAGAGCAGACATTGTTCAAACATGGGTCTCACATAAACAATCATGCATAACAGCAACTGAAACGGAGGTACGTGTAGAAGAGCACAAGCCAAACAAGACGAGACAAACGTTGTGAGATGTGTCCCAAATCCAACCTATGAGAATGTATGTTCTTCTGATGGTGCAGAGCTCCGCATATCGCAGTGGTCGATAGACTGCGATGTAGCACTCCACTGCCAGTGCAGCTACATTCAATGGCGTGTTGAGGGTGGTGAAGATGGCAAGGGAAATGATGAGGCAACAGAGTGTAGCTTTGATATTAAAGAAGAGGTAACTAAAGAAAAACAGGCTGATTGTTGCAGTGAGCTGGATCATATCGTTCACCACCAGGTGGATGAATAAGATCCACCGGGGACAGGCTGGCTCTCGCTGTTCTCAGGCCAATTCTATCCCTGGCTCTGAAGGCTTTGTCCCTGGCCCTCAGCAGACGATGGACAGCTCCTGTCAGCCATGGCTTCTTGTTAGCCCGAGTGCTGATGGTCTTTGTGTGGGTCACATCATTTGTGCATTTGCAGATGTAAGAGAAAACAGTGTCTGTAAGCTCCGCATTGTCTATGTGGTTGTTGTATGTAGCTGCTTGCTTGAACATGTCACAGTCTGTTGTCACAAGACAGTCCTGAAGACCACACCTTGATCCCTCCGGCCACACTGTATCCTCTTTCCGGACCGGTCTTTCCACCTTCACTCTGGGCATATATGCTGGCGTTAGCATAACAGTGATGTGGTCGGAAAGTCCGATGTGGGGGAGGGGGGAGGCCTTGTATGCTCCTTTGAGTGCGGTGTAAACCAGATCTAAGGTGTTTTTCTCCCTTGTTGGGAAATTGACATGCTGATGAAGTTTTAGTAAGACAGTTTTAAGATCAGCATGATTAAAATCTCCAGCGACGATAGTAAATCCATCTGGGTGTGCTGTCTGTTGTTCGCTGATAGCCTGAAAAAGTTCACAAAGTTCTGCATCCCTGTCACTTCAGCTGGAGGTTGGATGGATATATACCGCGATTATTAAAACCGCAGTGAATTCCCTCGGCAGATAAAAAGGACGGCACTTTATGATCATAAACTCCACCAGTGGTGAACAGTGTCTGCATACTACCACAGCTTCCTGGCGCCACGCATCACGTGTGTAAACACAAACTCCTCCACCACGTTGTTTACCTCTGTTGACAAGGGCTCTGTCCGCTCGATAGCATGTTAGCTGCTCAAGATGTATTGGGGAGTCGGGATGTTGTCATTCAGCCATGTTTCAGTGAAAACAAGCACACAGCTGTTACTCACTGTCCGATTCGCTGACTTCAGCAGTCGTATATGATCCATTTTATTGTCCAAGGATCGTACGTTAGCCATGATGATGGATGGTATGGCTGGGCGAGTTGGGATCTCTGAACCAGCCAGCAACCTGTCGCCCCAGCCTGCATCTTTACTTTGTTACAGTAAACTCTGTTCCTTCTCAAACCTCCAGTCCACGTCTGCTTTGGGGTCCTACCTTACAACTAGCCCTAACAAGAAGTTTGGAGCTTACAGGGCACAGACACATCCTACCCAGCATTATTTCTTCATGTTGAGCGGATTGCTGGTAGATGTATGGTTAACACATCCACTGTGCATTTAACCAGCACAAGTGACAAAGTAACTGTATTCATGCCACTCTGCACAGTGGTTGAGATTTAGGATAGTGTTTATGGGCAATTAAGATTGTAGAGGTGGGTTGTCACTCCTGTCCAAGGAAACAGACTTACTGAGCCTCATCGTTTTGGATTATAATAAAATGTTAAAATAAAGTGCACTGTTTCTAATTTTTTTCATAGCATTGACCTTTGCTCATGGTATACAATGTAATTCATTATAGCACTCTAACTTACTTAAGGGAAAAAATTTACAATTTCAGGTTTTATATTTATTTTCAGCCTGGTGTACTTACGCCTGATAGCTTAGTTGGTATCTTTTAGAAAAAAGGTGTTATCTGCACTGATTTGCATTTGGTATAAATATAAGTATTTGACTATACAATAGATAATATAATATACTATGAGTGTAAGAATATGTAGACAGAGTTTGCAAAAGACAATATTATTGTATAAAATGATATATAGTATCAGTATGGTTTATATTAACACATATCACATATGATGCGAAGTAAGTGTTCCAGTATATGGAGCGGAGTGTTGTACAGGGTACACAGTCCCTAAAGCCCTATGAGATGAATGTAATTTGTGAATATGGGCTATACAAATAAAATTTGATTGAATTTGATTGACAGTGCAAGGAGACAGACACATTTAGTGCAGTTCTGTGATGGTGGCTCTGACAGAGGTAGATGAGTTGTACAGTCTTATTGCGGTTGGGAGGAACGATTTCCTGTATCGTTCCTTAGAGCAGCGGGATTGAATGTTCAGAGCATTGTCATTTGCATGGCAAAACCTCCCATGGGCTAAGGAGAAGGGGGGTCAACTCCTTACATTCCAAAACTGCCAGAAACTGGTACCCAGCGTCAATTCCTGACAGTTTTCTGTGCCGCCTGCAGATTCCTGTGAACAGCCGTTCTCAATTCTCCCAAATTGTCCTGCGACATGTACTGACACAAACTCTTCTTTTCATGCAGTGTAATGTGATAACATACTTTTTATTAATCAGGTTTTTACTACATTTATCATGTATATGGACGGATGTGAAGGCAAGCCTGTAATTCTTGGTTTTGAAATCATCCAATACCTCCTGATTCTTACTGCGGCTTCACTCTGCATATCAGATACCTCTTAAGATACCCCCTGAACGTTTTGTCTCGTAGGCCGTAGATGATTGGACTGATGGACCGGGGCAGAATCTGGAATATGATATAAGTAGCAAAGAGGCAGTCAGTGTAATTCTTAGGAAACAATTGCCGGAGAGCCTCTTTTAACAGTGCCTCTACGTAAATGGCCATACACAACAGGACCTGAAACCCGTGGAGGAGAATTGTGTTTCTGGCTTTCTTAGCATCTTTACTAGCTGTTTTAGCAGTGAACATTATTCTGAAGTAGGTGTAAAAAATGATGAGCCAAACTATGATTAGATAAATAATATAAGTGGTTTTCCTTTTCTTCAGGATGTGGGGATTTCGAAAGGCGGTTTCCCTGAGACAGAACACTCTGGAGTGGAAGAACTCCAGTGGCTCTGTGGCCAAGGTGATGAAAAGATCAGGAAGAACTGACAACATGCTGCTTGCCCAGATTAAACCAATCAGCATCAAAGTCCTCCTGACGGTGCAGATCTGCATGTGGCGAAGAGGGAGGCAGATGGCGACGTAGCACTCTACCGCCATGCAGGCCAGGTTCAGAGGGGTGTTTTCAGTGGTAAACAGAGTAATCAGGATGAAGGTGCAGCAGATGGAGACGCTGAATTTGTAGATGGTGTAGCTGATAACGAACAGGGTGACAGTCAGCGTCATTTGGATCATGTCATTGACGACCAGGTGAATGAAAAGGATGTAGCGAGGATTTGTGTAGAAGATCTGGAAGGAATAAAATAAATACGTGATTTTGAAGTAAATGATTTAAAATGAAAATATCTTACTGTGCGTGTAACCAGAGCTGCAGATGATTCAGTGAATGATTTATATTTATACTTGTTAAAAGATTATCACACCTGGTGTTTGCAGAAGGTGTGAATGAGACCTGCATTGATGTAGTTGATGGAGATGCCAAGAACGACAACAATCACATTCTTGGCCACAGCTTTGGTGATGGAGTCTCTATACTCGATGACCATGGTCACATTGGCGGATGACGAGTTCATCTCTTGACGTCTGAAGATCTGATGACAAAGAAAACATTACAGTTTTTATAATATTGTGTTATTGACGAGTAAAGGTCACAGAATATATTTCTGTTAGTATCATAGTAAAAACAACATGTTTGTTAAACTAAGGACAGTTTAACTGTTAAAGTTGGATGTATTTTTATTAAAAAAAACAAGTGCTGTACATTCCAAAAACATTCCTTATTATATGTTTTCAGTGTGTTGCATGAACGCGTTCAAAGTAACCTGTGTTTGAACACAATCGTTTTTATGAGAACGATGAACTGAAAGCAACTCAATGACAAATAATGAATTTGAACGGTGAACACGTTCATATTATCTGAAGTCTCGCTAAAACGTTACGGAAAGTTTTCCTTCTCCTGAGGAGAGAAGCTTTCTAACGCCAGGTTTACACCGGAACGTGCACAACACTTTATGTTTCCATTCGATATCACCTTATGACAGTGAGTTAGATCCGCTACATGGTATTTAAATTTAAATCACAATGAACACTAAGATTTTTTTCCGGAGAGTAATTATCTATCCAAATTCAACACAAGGCTCAATATTAAGTAAATAGATTAAATTCTAAAGAACAGGTTTCACAAGTGTTGAAATGTTATCTTTAAATATGCAAATAATCATTTAATTAGATCATTTAAATACAAACAGAAAACTTATTTGCTATTTTGAGTCAAAGGTCTTGACAGTTGATATTTGGGCACGTGCGGCGGCGGGGGGAGCAGTCGCCCCATCGCCCTCCTCTCCACTCCGCCGGTGGCTCGGTGTGTGGCACGCCTCTGATGCATGCTTCTGCGTTTTCACGGGCCGTAAGCGCAAGAGCCCCTCTGGGCCCCTTACGTGCTTATGTATCCCTTCTTACGTGCTTACGTGCGTCGCCCAATTTTTCTAACTATAGACAAAGCTCCGCAAGCCTCTGCCAGCCCGCAAGGCTGTAATTGGTCTGCTAACTACATCCTTTACGGAGTCGCATTTCCGGTTTCATGCCCCATAATACCGGCAGAAACAACGGAAGATTTAGAAGAACGAATATGGACCAAATAGAAGAGCGGTTGGCAGAAGAGATCTGAAAGTATGACCGCTTGTATAACCCGTCACTGACCGGCTTTCTTTCTTTTGGACCGTTTAACCGGGTACAGCGGCGGCGACTCTGGCGCATGTTAGTCCCTTCTCGCGGATCACCTCAGCTACGGCGCCCTATAGTTAGAAAAATTGGGCGACACACGTAAGCATGTATGAAGGGATACTTAAGCACGTAAGGGGCCCGGAAGGGCTCTTGCGCTTACGGGCAACAAAACAAAATAAACAAACATCGGTATCTGTATCGGCTAGATTGTTGTTTTAAATATCGGTATCGGCCAGGAATTTCCATATCGGTGCATCCCTAATATATATATATATATACACTACCGTTCAAAAGTTTGGGGTCACTTAGAGATATCTCTATTTTTCAAAGAAAAGCACTGTTTTTTTCAATGAACATAACATTAAATTAATCAGAAATACACTCTATACATTGATAATGTGGTAAATGACTATTCTAGGTGGAAACGTCTGGTTTTTAATGAAATATCTAATTAGGCGTATAATGGACCATTTCCAGCAACTATCCCTCCAGTGTTCTAATGGTTCATTGTGTTTGCTAATCGCCTTAAAAGACTAATGAATGATTAAAAAACCCTTGAAACCCCTTGTGCAATTATGTTAGCAAAGCTGAAAACGGTTTAGCTGGTGAGAGAAGCTATAAAACTGGCCTTCCTTTGAGCTAGTTGACTATCTGGAGCATCACATTTGTGGGTTCCATTATACTCTCAAAATGGCCAGAAAAAGAGAACTTTCATGTGAAACTCCCCAGTCTATTATTGTTCTTAGAAATGAAGGCTATTCCATGCGAGAAATTGCAGTAGAAAAAGAAGTGGGAGGCCCTGGTGCACAACTCAGCAAGAAGACAAGTATATTAGAGTCTCTAGTGTGATAAATAGACGCCTCACAGGTCCTCAACTGGACGCTTCTTTAAATGGTACCTGCAAAACACCAGTGTCAACGTCTACAGTGAAGAGGCGACTCCGGGATGCTGGTCTTCTAGGAAGAGTGGCAAAGAAAAAGCCATATCTGAGACTGGCCAATAAAAAGAAAAGATTGATATGGGCAAAAGAACACAGACATTGGACCGGAAGATGGGCAAAAAACTGTTATGGACAGATGAATCAAGGTTTGAGGTGTTTGGATCACAATGAAGAAGATTTGTGAGATGCAGAACAGGTGAAATAATGCTTGACGCCATCTGTCAAGCCTGGTGGAGGTAATGTGATGGTCTGGGTCCGCTTTGGTGCTGGTAAAGTGGGATATTTGTACAAGGTAAAAGGGATTTTAAATAAGGAAGGCTATCACTCCATTTTGCAACGCCATGCCATAACCTGTGGACAGTGCTTGATTGGAACCAATTTCCTCCTACAACAGGAAAATGACCCAAACAAACTAACAAATTATGCAAGAACTATTTGGGGAAGAAGCAGGCAGCTGGTATGAAAACATGGAAGCAAAATTAAGCCGTAAAATAATTAATCATTTTCTCTGTGTTCTCTTTGTCTTTTACGCTATTGCCTTAAAAACTAGATGATTAAGAATTAATAATTCATTATAATATATAAACAAGATATTTTAAACAGCATCTGCATAGACATTTCCTTTCACTCATTTCTGCTTTTTCATATAGTTTACATTGGTGGTTTGAGGAGTCTGAGGAGACTCGGTCGTGATCAGGGACTCGAAATATACAATATCCTGCAAAAGAAGAGGAAATACACCAGTAAAACTACAAACTAGCTTGTGTAAGCACGTTTTCAGAAACATGTCAGCGTAGAGGACAGTTCACAGCTATCAGAGGAACATGAAAAAGGAATAACATGACACTATTGTTTCATTAATTAAATACATCAACTTCCACTGTGGCACGAGAGCACAGTGGAAACAGAGCTCACCTCAGTCACTGAATAACATCACCAACGCTGTGGCTTCAGAGGCACTCCGAGGTTATATGTTGTTTGGTCAGCAATCCTCCAAGGAATTGTGTGTGTGTGTGTGTGTGTGTCTGTGTGTGTGTATGTGTGTGTGTGGCAGGTGAACAGCGGCGCACAAAGATGTTCAATATGTTTGTGTATGTGTGTATTAATGTCAAATCGTAATTCCCCAGCAAGTCAAACACAAAGCGTGTTTATCACTTTGTGGTGGCGGGCCAACCCCACTTTCATGTGTCATGTCCCATTATATGTGATTCTCAGATTACAAAATAGATTTATTGTCCCTCACTCAAACGTGGCTGCAGTTCTAGTACAGAGAATAAAAAAATCACTGGACACATCACTGCTCCCACTGAGCGCAACATTATTGCCATTACAGGCGTGTTAAAAATATACACAAAGTTTTCATTTGTTAATAAGCCCAATTACTTAATAAATTCAGTCAATTAAAGTTGATGAAAATTTGTTAACAAGCCCAATAATATATTTGTGTAATAAGCTTGATATATCCACATCCCCTATTTCTCTTCTTGTCTCTCCCTTTATACAGGAAAATGAAGGGGGCTCAGCAGCCTAAGAACCCATCTGAGGCTGTCATTGAGAGAATGACCTGTAAACCTTTTTGTAAAAAATAAAATGAAAATCTACTAATGGAGAGCTGTGACGGAGGCTATTTTCCTTCTAACATGTTCAATTGTCAAATGTAATTTACTTGCATTTGATTGATTTTGCCAATATTAGTGCATTAGAAGTGAGGTAGTATACCTCACGTCTAGTGAGTGGCCCAGTCATTCGTATATTTTTCTGTACTCTAAACTCTAAACAAAGTTTCTGAAGGTGAACCTGCTGTTGGATCGTTACCAGAACAGCCTGCTCGACCCTGATCGACCAGGCAGCCCGACCAACCTCCGGACGCTTAGGGTCGGCTGCTGCCCCCAAGATGGCAAATACGCCGCCGGACCTGCAAATCTCGCAGGTCAGTGAGCACGCGAGTGAGTGAGAGAGAGGTGCGCCATGCGTAGAGGCCCCAACCTCCGCTGCTCAATAACAAGCCAGGTTTGAGAATATACAAGGTATAAAGTACAGAAATGTGTATTCTAATGTAGCGATTAAAAGTAAAAAATCTACTTAAGTACAGTAACAAAGTATTTCTACTTCGCTACTTCCCACAACTGTCCACTAGGAAACATTATCAGGACACACTCTGTAAATTCCCACTGCTATGCGGATGACCCGCAATTTTCTCTTATTAAACTCAGATAAAACAGAGGTTATAATACTTGGGCCTAAACACCTTAGAGATATATTATCGAATGATATAGCTGCGCTAGACGACATGCCCTTGCTTCCAATGAAACAGTCAGGAACCTGGACTGATCTTCGGTCCTGATTTTTCCTTTAATTCACACTTAAAACTAATTTCTGGGATGGCCTTTTTCTACATGTGTAATATCTCAAAAATCAGACATGTCCTTTCTTAAAAAAAAGCAGAAAAACGAGTCCACGCCTTTGTTACATCCATACTGGATTATTGTTATTCATTATAATCAGGCTCCAGCAGTAAGTCGTTAAAGACTCTACAGCTTGTCCAAAATGCTGCAGCATTTGGCCAAGAAAAGAGAGCACATTTCTCCAGTATTAGCATCGCTCACTTTCAGTTCGAGGGGCAGCCACCATATGTACGTTTAAGAGTAGGCTTAAAACCTTCCTTTTTGATAAAGCTTATAGTTAGAGCTGGTCCAGGCTTGTCTTAGACCTGCTCTTAGTTATGCTGCTATAGGTCTAGAACAGGGGTGTCCAACGTATGGCCTGCTGGCCAACTGCGGCCCGCCATCCATTTTTAATTCGCCCGTATCAAAATCAAAAAATATAATTTACTATGGCCCACTGTATTGCACTTCTTAGTTGAAAAACTAGGTGTCGCCAAACTCTCTCCTGACCTGCCAGACTGCTGGCGACACCGCCGCTTAAGGCGTACTGACAACAGCGGCGGCGGCGGTTATCAACATGAACGTAATATTCCTGCATTTGATTGATTTTGCCAATGGTAGTGCATTAGAAGTGAGTCGGTATACCTCACGTCTAGTGAGTGGCCCAGTCCTTCCTATATTTTTCAGCATGTGGCCCTCGGGGAAAAAAAGTTTGGACATCCCTGGTCTAGAACAGTGGTCCCCGACCTTTTTCGCGCTGCGGACCAGTTAGATGTCAGACAATATTTTCACGGACCGGCCGTTAAGGTGTGTCTACGGGGCCTCACTGCGGAGTCCCTCTGGTACGGCCTCTGGTGACAGCGGTAGATTTTTTTTTATTTAACGAAATTTTGAGAGGTTTTTTTTTGGTTATTTAAAATAAAAAATTAATTCGTTAATTAAAAAAAAATTCCACCGATGTTACTATATGATGTCGGAAATGGCAAGAGAGTTTTTAGTGCTGTTGTGGCGATCTCAGGGTATTCGGCTGTGACTTTAATCCAGGACACCGGCAGAGTTGTTTTCTTAAACATTCTTCTAAGGCCGCCGTCATTTGTGATCTCCAGCAGCTGATCTTCTTCCTAAACAGACATGCTGGATTCACCTGGTTTGTTGACAAATGGGTCCGACCAATACCGTGTTGGTTTGTGTTCAGCGAAAAAATGACGTGACCGAGAAAAGCGTCTTGAAATGCGTAAAGCATGAGTCATAAAGGAGAGGATCCAGTAATTTTCCAAAATAAAACACCGTTTTATTTTGAAAAATTACCGGATAATAGATAAAACAGAAAAAATGTAAACTGTTAATTCTTTCTGTGCGGCCCGGTACCAAATGAGCCACTGGACCACTGGTCTAGAAGGTCGGGGGACACATGACACACATAGCTTCTCTTTCCAGCTTCTCCTTCCTCTTCTCAAATCATTATCACATCAAAGTAATTCATATCTCAGCAATACATGTTTCTGACTTGACCCCTTCCACGGGAGCTCCAGGGCTGCAGCTGTGGCCACATCATGGCCACAGCTGGATCCAGTTTGGCATAATCTGTATCGTGCTGACTGATCGTAATAATAATGGCGGATCCTTTAGCGTGTTGGCATCTGATAATGGTGGTGGACCACGACCGAGGTGGCAGCTGCTGTTGGATCCTAATTGGCGACAGTGGACAACGTTAGCGTACTATAATGGCATCCGATCTTGATGGTGGATCATGATCTTGCTGGCTGCTGACCATAGACTATAATTGCAGCAGGACTGCTTGATATAGAGTACACTTGACATCTATTGCACGTCTGTCCGTCCTGGGAGAGGTATCCCTCACATGTGGCTCTCTGAGGATTCTACGTTATTTTTACTTATTGAGGGTTAAGGACAGAGGATGTCTCACCATCTTAAAGCTCTATGAGACAAATTGTGATTTGTGAATATGGGCTATACCGGGGGTACCCAACCCCCGGGCCGTGGCCCGGTACCGGGCCGTGGGTCATTTGGTACCGGGCCGCACAGAAAGAATTAACAGTTTAAATTTTTTCTGTTTTATCTATTATCCGGTCATTTTTCAAAATAAAACGGTGTTTTATTTTGGAAAATTACCGGATCCTCTCCTTTATGACTCATGCTTTACGCATTTCAAGACGCTTTTCTCGGTCACGTCACTTTTTCGCTGAACACAAACCAACACGGTATTGGTCGCACCCATTTATCAACAAACCAGGTGAATCCAGCATGTCTGTTTAAGAAGAAGATCAGTTGCTGGAGATCGCAAATGACGGCGGCCTTAAAAGTATGTTTAAGAAAACAACTCTGCCGGTGTCCTGGATTAAAGTAGAGCAGAATACCCTGAGATCGCCACAACAGCACTAAAAACTCTGTTGCCATTTCCGACATCCTATCTGTAATGGTAAAGGTCATCAAAGGGATTTATCAGATGTGTCTTCTGAGAGAGTTTCTCATCATCATCATTAAAGTGCAGCTGTTTTCTTATCTGTGATCATTTGGATGATCATTTACCTAAATAGCTTTTGTAATAAATAGATAAACAAGTTGCTCAGTGGAGAGGAGCCCATTCATGGACATTAACGAGGTGTTCTGAAACAACAAGCTGCTCTCAGTGGACGTGCTCTTTGGTCACATCAGCTGGAAATCCACACGGAGGCAAGGACGCTGTTGATTCTCACTCGTCTGACTCGCTGCAAAAACATATCACAGACACTTTGGAGCAGGTCTGAGTTTGTGTGTGATGATAAAAAAGTTGTTTACATCATTTCTGACTCCACAACAAAGTATTTGCATCTTTGAAACATTTACAGCTAATTTAATCTCCTTTCTTTCATCCTCAGTTTTCAAACTAAAACCTGTTTTTTCCATTTAAAACAAAACGATTAGTTAGTGAAAAATTATACTGCAAAATTTTTACAAACCATGTCGGTAATGTTCTAAAACAAAGGTTATAAGAATTATGATCCCAAAACCTGGGTCCAATATTATCTGACATTTTGACATGGTAAGTTAATAATTATAGACGATTTATAGTCTTGATTTTAATCTTCAGATTCATCAGAAATGTAAAAAGAAATTTCCTCATCACTTCCGGTAAAATCCTGCGGTTACTTTGTGTTGTTTGTTAAGAAAAGGAAAGAACTTGTCGAAACCAACATGTTTTGCATCACGGTCTGTGGAGAACATGTGTTTAAGGTCATCGTCAGTAACGACGCTCTGTGTCTGCAAGCAGGAAGTGATCCCCACGGAGCTGCTCTTCAAACACCAGGATCCCAGAGGAACTGCTTTTGTTCCTGGAAGAGTTTCACTCACTAACATGACTCGTCCGACCTTTATAATATGAAATTTCCTCTCTGAGGAAAACAAGATTTTGACATCTGGGTACTTACAGCAGTTCATCATCATCATCATCATCATCATCATCATCATCATCATCAGAGGTGCAACCAAGAAAAGTTCAGTGAAAAGTCTGTTGACTACGTTTAAAGAGCAATAATCTGACTGTTGATCTTATTTAGAATCAAATATTATTCTATTTATCGTGTTAACATGAGTTTCTACCAGAAAAAAATATTCATATTTCTGTGAATACACTGATTACATCAAGTTCACAAAGAGACCAACACCTCTATGGTCCTGTTTGTATCTGATGATATACGATTAGATGTCTGGAGGATATCTCTGATTGTTGGATGACACATGGAAGCTGTAGGTTGGCACAAATGTGCATTTAAATCAACACTATGCAACTTTATCTACATAAAACCAGCATCTTGGTTAAAGTGAGTCTGATTTGTCAGTGTGAACAAGGAGAAAGTTTCCTCCTTCATTCCCTGAATGTCTGTTACTACTCTGGTGAGTGTGTTCCATCTCATGTGAGAGGAACTGACTGAGAGTCACAGCTTCAACTGATACAATCAGCTGCAGTTGAAGAGTGAAGCTGAACTGGTGGTCAGTTAAAAACACTCAGAAGTTACTAAAAACCAGAGTTTATCTCCAATATTCAACAGGAAACTGTTAAACATGAAGAATTGTGATCAGAGCTTGGTGGATTTGTTACAGCTGTAGCTCTTCAGGTTCAGGAAGCAGAGGATCATGGGTAATATTTCAGTTCAGTGAGTTTGACACATCATGTGTCTTCGCTCGAGCACAGAGCCAAACAGAGTCAATCCCCACATGTGTTTGCAGGGGGCGCTGTTGGTCAATAAAAGTTGCATAGTGTTGATAATATTCATCTATTTTATTCAAACATTTATTTTGAATCGTAGATTGTGGTCGCTGTTGTCTTTTAAAGGCAACAAGTGAAAAAAAAGAATTTCACAAGCTGTCAGATAAATGTCGTCCTCATCAACGTGAAGATCAACAGATCTACTGACTCCAAGGCTTTGTGAAAAGACTAGATGGTCCATTGATTAGAAGGTATTTCTGATTCCTGTTCGAAATGATCTTTCCAGGATGTGCCCTCCTCTTCCTCACTCTGTCCTTCTTCCTCTGTGACGTCCTGGTCACTTCCTGGTGAGAAGCTGGTTCACCAGCTGCTCCAGACGAGCAGTCATCCCAGCCAGTGGGCAGTTGATTAAGGAATAATAAACACATACATGAGTATTTTCTGTACGTCTGACAGATATTTATCACTTTACAAATTCAGACTAACTGAATTTCAGCAGCAGAATAATTCACACTCATCGCTGACATTGATTGTTTCCTGATTTGTATGCATCTCCGTTGAATTTTTTTTCAATTGACAGTGTAATACATTTATATCTGGCTTTTCTCTTCTTTCTTCTAAATGACCACCACTCAGGTGCCTCTATGTCCTGTGCTTTTCCTTCACACATCATTCACACTGATGGAACAGCTGCCGGGGACAACAGGCAACGTTTAAAAAAAATCGAATGAGAAGATTCTTTTAGTTTCACATGGTCACAAACCTCAGTTTAATCTCTAATATCAGCAGGTATTTGTTTCAAGATTTTTTCTAAAGGGTATGTTTCTGTGTGAGCTGCTCCAGGCTGCACATGGACGCCCCTCTGTAGCTCTACCAGACTCTCAAAGGCACACGGGTCCTTCACCTCGATCTCCCCCTGACTCTCCTCTGCATTCACTGTATGATACGATCATTAGTCACTTTAACTATTTTACCTTCACTTCACCACATCTGTCTCGATGCCTCAGTTATTGGTCACTTATGAGGAAACACTGCTGCAGTTTAAACATGTATTTCAGGGGTAAATCATTATTTAGCCTGAATGTTCTTGGGACCAACTGAAAAGTGAAATACTTGGAAACAAAGTTAAAAACGTCTGAATTGCTCCTCTCTTGTTTAAATGTGGAATAAGGTTCATCTATGAATATATAGTAATTCTCACAACTGTCATGTTGCACCTTTGCCAGTAGATGGAACCAAACAACAAGATATTAAATTACCCTGCCGGCATTATCTCCTATTTCACTTTTACATTTTTCAAAAGATGCCGAGTTTTTACATGTTTGACTAAAATATACAGTATGAAAAGTTTAGCTGATCCATCAGTCTTTTGCCAAATTAAGACATGAAAAATTACCATAATACTCCATCACTGAAATGCCTCTTTTATGTAAATGCTGCTGCGATCATATTAAAACAGATATTGACCCAGTATTTTATATGATAAAAACTGTAACATTTCGAAACTTGTAGATGTTTGTTTCTGTTTTTAGTTGCTATCGCAGTTGTCCTTCTAACGGCTGTCCTCCTCCAGCTGACTCCAATCACCACAGAAAGTCACTGGATCACAGTCAGGCTTCAATGGGCCTCCCGGAGTAAAAGAGAAGTTTACAGAAGATTGTTCTTCTTTTTTCCACGCAGAACAAACTGCTTTTAACATCAGCATGAGATTGAGGTTATTATCCTCATCCATCTTCACTTCAGCTCCTGGGAACTGAACCCTCTTCTCTATCTTACTCTGAAGATAACCTGAGCTCTTGATGGTTTTTCCATTCAGTGAAGCTCATCTTCAGTGTGAGCTCAGCAGCAGAGTGAACACAGTGATTGCTCGCCTCTCATCAGATACTCAGGTTCATATCTTTTAAATCCAGTTCCATTTTTCCAGGGTCTTAATTAGTGAAATGGTCTAGAATTCAGATTTTTGATTTAAAGATAAAAGTCTTAAACACGTTAAACTATCACATGCTCGTTCTCAAACAACATTAAGTTAGGTCTTAATTATGTTAACGTTCTTATTCCACTTCATCTGTTTAACTTTGTGAGTCGTAAAATTAGTTTTTTGTCCTGATCGCTAAAGAGTTTGTAGAATATACTAAATGGTGTGATGAGTAAACTGTCATCGAACTTAATTCAGTTTGGTAGATGTTCAGGCCTGATGTCAACTTTCATTCTATCAAGCTTTTCTTGTTTACTTCTTTTGGTGGCATGTGTAGTTTGTATTGTGTCTGTGTGTGGTGGGTCTTTCCCAGTGATCAGTGTCCCTGCATCTGTCTCCTGCAGTGTTCCTTCATGGTCCTGTAGGATCCACAGGACCTCCCTCCCCCTGTCTGAGACCCAGCTGTCCCGGGCTTGGACAGACTCCTAACACTCTAACATGCTGCAGGGGATGAAGAGAGAGTGGACTCACTGCAGCAGCCCTTGCCGTCCTCCTGCAGCAGCAGCTGATCCTCTGGGGCCGGTTTTTCAAAAGTAATCTGATCCGATTACAGCTATCGGATTGGATCAAATCTTGAAAATGGGTTTTTCAAAAGAAAAAAAGGATTCAGAAACTGGATTGGATCACGTAATCTAATCTTGTTGTTGATCCGGATCAAACCTTGAGTTGGGTTTTTTCAAAACTTTTTGGTAGGATTGGGATCAGTTTGATCCTAAAAATCAGGATTAAACTGATCCCAGCAGGAGGGTGGATTCATGGTGGATATCAGTAATAAAACTAAGTAACTAAAATTGGTTAGTTAAATAATACAACATTTATATCATGCATTTTACAGTATTTATATTTATTCATCAATTTCACTTGAATTGATCAACAGGAAGTACATAAAGTAGGTAAGCTATGTAGGCTAACAACCGTTCAGTACAGCAAATTATAAATTATAAATATTTCGGCCCCATAAAATAATCCCCCAAACAGCTGTCAATATTGAACTCAAATAATAAATTCTGTCCTTGTTCATTAAACTGACTGAGGTCTGACTCCGCCTACAGGGGCCTGACAGAGAACACATCCACAAACACAGCAGACATATCCAGGGTTGTCACAATAATCACACTGACACAATCATCAGTCATGGACTTATCAAAAATAGTATCTAACAATTGCATCTCTTATTGGTCGTCCAGTCGGGCCCTCATTCTGACAGAATGCCGGAGGTTGGTCAGTGTCTCCAATGGGCTCAGGTGCATCAGGGACGTCATCACAGAGAGGGACTTTGCACCTGGTCGCGATGTTGTGTTTATATTGTTTGTTTGCTGTTCCGTTCAGTCCTATTTTCTGTTCAAATAAAGCATATTGGAGTGACCCCACACTATTCTACCTGTTGTTCTTTACATAGCTGCATTGTGCATTGCCCATTTAGACCACAGGTAATCCAGATTTGGTAATCCTGAAAAGTTTGAATCCGGATCAGAGTAATCCAATCCCACATTGCTTTGAAAAACCAGCATAGAAATAAAATGGATTACGTGATCCTGGATAGCAGCAAACGAGATTACCAAATCTGGATCAGTTTGATCCAGATTAAAACTTTTGAAAAACCGGCCCCTGGACAGACATAGTAGTTAAGATCCAGGAGTGCTGCACAGGTCCATGTCTGCAGACACAGAGTTTGATAACACAAAGTTACACCTGCACAGACACACACTATGTAAAGTACACATTCATGAGTATTGTGTTACTGTGCTGGGATTTGTACTGTTATTATTACGCTTGTTCCGACATGTTAAACTCTGAGAGCACGATTTAAAGAATCTTGTTTATTTATTAGCTGTTTGAGGTTTTAGAAACATTCCATCATGTCAGCGAGTCTCCCAAAAGATGTGTGTGAGTCTGTTGTTGTGCAGGTCTTCTTATCCTTGTTGAGTTTGAATGTTGTGATGCAGTCGCAGGTGAAGGTGCCGGGTGCAGTACTACAGTTTTGTTCACAGTTGTGTTTCCCTTCAGCACACAGGTCAATGGCTAAAACACATAGTCATTTAACAGCTGAGGACAGCATCACTTATCTTCCACTTGAGAAAAAGTATACAGGGGTAAGAGTGTGTTATTTGATAGATGGACCGAGTGTATGTTTGTTGGGGCCTGACTGACGTGTGCAGGTCTTCTTTTCCTCGTTGAGTGTGTCCTTCTCTGCAGTCACAGCTGAAGGCGCCCAGTGCCCTGACACAGATTTGTTCAGTCATGTTTCCCCTCAGCGCACAGATCAATGGCTAAATGACACACACACATTTACACACACAATGAATTAAAGTGAGTGAGTGTGTGTTTGTGTGTGTGAAGCCATTGTTCATTTTACACTTTGATCAGAGCCTGTCTGCTTGTTATTAATGCTGTTAATGAATTTGTAAAAATGGCAGATTGAGTCGTAAACTGGTGGGGAAGGTAACACACTACATAGTCAAATGTTCAGTTTCAAATATAGTGAGAAAAGCAGGCGATGAATCGTCATGGTTACATGTCATGAGGGTCATTTCATGTGAATGCACAAAGACCATGTTTGATTTGGAACAACATTGCTGTGTTGAACCTTGTGCACTGCTGCGAGTTTCCTGTGCACACAGTGACTGACGTTTGAGAAACGCTGTTGCCACCATCATGTGCCAGTTTACAGCCAATGACTTTGTAAATAGACAGCTCCCAGAAATGAAGCCAAAACATCTGGATTGCCTCTTGGTGTCTGGCTGCAGTATGGTTCATAAATGACACCTCCTCCATATTCGTAGATTGGACATGGACCAAACTAAAAACATCTGAGTAGACATCAAATGTTTGTAAAGATGGTTTCTGTCATTTCAGGTTGTTCTTATCACACCGATTTGTGTTCAAGTGTTTCTTATCAGTTTGGTTTTGTGATTACAAGAAGTCAATCACTGAGGGGAAGAAGGCAGCAAAACGTGTCTGGCTGATTATTTTATTGTGAGAAGGAACATAGCACAAACTCCCACTCAGCTTCATGAAGCAGCAGAGAAATCAGCAAGATATTTCAACATTTTGGACGATTTCTAAGGAAGTTTGAGTCTTGATAATAAGACACAACAAATTTATGCTGTTAAAATGTATGTGTAAAATAATGCAGATTATAAGAGTTGGGCCGATATACAGGATGGTCTATGGCTCTATTGACATTCTAGTTAAAATGTAAAATAGTAATATCTTTATGATCTTTTTTAATGATAAAATTTGAATTATTAGAAATAAAATCAACCATCTCCTGCCTTCAATTGGCGCTAATATCCTATCAAGAACAGAAATCTCAGAAACGGCTGAGAATCCTACGCATTATTTAGAACTCCTCTTCTCTGATCACCTGTGATCAGTTTACCAAAATAATCTCAGTTTCTAAACCAACAACCTGTATCTTAGATCCCATTCCTACAAAATCACTTAAAGAAATTCTGCCCCTAATTGATAGTTTGTTACTGAACACAATCAATCTGTCATTATCATCAGGTTATGTACCACACTCCTTTAAATTGCAGCAATCAAACCCTTACTCAAAAAACCCACCCTAGACCCAGAGGTTTTAGCCAATCACAGACCAATATCTAATCTCCCCTTCCTGTCTAAAATCTTAGAAAAAGTTCTAGCCAATCAGCTGTGTGAGTTTCTCCAGAAAAATAATATATATGAAGACTTTCAGTCGGGGTTTAGAGCCAATCACAGTACAGAGACAGCTTTGGCAAAAGTCACTAATGACCTTCTAATAGCTTCAGATCAGGGATTTGTGTCTGTCCTCGTTCTGTTAAGTCTCAGTGCAGCATTCAACACAATTGGCCATCAAATTTTATTACAGTGACTAGAACAGTTAATAAGCATTAAAGGAACTGCCCTAAACTGGTTTAAATCATATTTTTCTGATCGCTTCCAAATCGTGCAAATTAATGATGAGTCATCTGTGCGAACCAAAGTTAGCCATGGTGTTCAACAGGGCTCTGTGCTTGGCCCAATTTTATTCTCATTATATATGCTTCCACTAGGAAACATTATCAGGACACACTCTGTAAATTTCCACTGCTATGCGGATGACACCCAGTTATACTTGTCAATAAAACCTGAACAAAGTAATCAATTAACTAAACTTCATGCATGTCTCAAGGACATAAAAACCTGGATGACCCGCAATTTTCTCTTATTAAACTTACTTATAAAACAGGAGGTTATAATACTTGGGCCTAAACACCTTAGAGAAACATTATCTAATGATATAGCTGTGCTAGACATTGCCCTTGCTTGTAATGAAACAGTCAGGAACTTGGGAGTGTTCTTCGATCCTGATTTGTCCTTTAATTCACAATTAAAGGGGACATATTATGCCCATTTTACCAAAATTTGATATGGTTCCTTTGGATCTTAATAAAATGTCTGTAACATATTTTGGTCAAAATACCACAAGGATCAATTAAAACAGCACCCTTTTTACCCTGTCTTAATCAGCCCTCCTCAGAGTGACCTGTTTTGAGTGCCTGTTCCTTTAAAAGCTAATGAGCCAGCTCTTCCTTCCGGTCTGGACGGGCTCTATGAGCGATGTGCTTACTTCGCCAAGTGGCGGTGTGTGTTAAAGATCACCCAAACCACCCCTTCCCAGCCGGCTATCATGGAGAACGCCAATGTGCTAGCCCGCTATGCCAGCATATGCCAGATGGTGAGACACAACCACACATACACTCGCACACATTTACATTTCAATCTCCACAGCTCAGTCAGAGAAGCTGCATTCTCAATGCAGTGATATAACACTATCAGCAGTTATACCGCTCAAACAAACCGTGTAACAGTTGGTATGCAAGTGACAATCCCAAGAAAGGAAGTGCAGTTGTCATGAAGCTGGTTTGCTTTGGTCTTTCTTTCTCAATCCATGGCATTGTGCCCATTGTGGAGTCTGAGATTCTCCCAGACGTCGACCATGACCTGCAGCGCGGCCAGTATGTAACCGAGAAGGTGAGTGAAGGGAGAAGATTTGACAGATCCAACAGATCCAGCAGAGGAAGAGGAGGAGGAGGAGGTGGAGGTGGAGGAGGTTGAGGAGGACTATATATAAAGTGCTGCCCCTAGATGCACTATATGCACTGCAATAATGTGTGTGTATGAATGGAAGAATGGCATCAAGACTAGAAAAGTGGTATATAAATACAAACCATTTAACTGCGGACAGCTGAGACAGACTTAGCTAATGCAGGACAGTGTCTCTTAACCACTCTTAATTTTAGTGTGTTCTCTAATGTTGCACCATCTCAGTCTGTACCTGCTAGGGATGCGCTGATTGCAGTAATATCCACAGACTCATGGTTGATCCACAGGTCGGGTGGGTAGAGTCGTAAGATGAACTCTCCTGGATATGTTAAATAGGTATAATACATCAATAATGTGGAAAAATTAAATTCTCAAAAAAAGAGAATTGTGTATTCCTGCAACGAGAGCTGTGAGCACATTACTAGTCAATGAAAACATAGGGCCCTATTCTATTTAAGAGGCTTCTCCACATGAAGAGATATTGGACAAAATAAACACCTTTTGACTTTTAATGACAACTGAAGGTTTCCACAGGTGCTCTTTCATGTTAGGGAGGGGATTACTAGGTGAATGGTATTCAGCTCCAACATACAACTTTACCACTTGATGTCACTATACTCTACACATTGAACATTAACCTCCGTCATATTTCATGGAGATGAGGGACTGGTAGTCAAGTACATATCTGTTACAGCAGTTGTCCTTCGGCACAATGTGAATCTGTGACTGGGTTTATGGAATGTGTTCCTCTCTGTGTCAGATGCTGGCAGCTGTGTATAAGGCACTGTCTGACCACAATACCTGGTCTACCTGGATGGGGACGCTGCTCAAGTGATTTTTTACAGAAGCAGTTTGGGCTGTAGTGGGAAACTCGCAGCAGCCCTGAACACACCGTGTTTAAACCATAGAACAGGGGTGTCCAAACTTTTTATCCCGAGGGCCACATACAGAAAAAAATTTGAAGGACTGTTGACAGTGCGCCTCAATCGCGTCGCTTAGGGCGGGGGGCGTGGCGGCGTTCTGAGGGACAGCTGGCAGGTCAAACTGAGAAGTACAATACAGTGGGCCTTTGTCCATTACAATTCATTTCGCTGTTGCTTTTATCAAAAGCGATTTACAATCAGTGCATTCAAGGGTAGGGGACATCGGGTAATGTGAGACACCCCCTGTATCTAGGGGCAACGGAACACATTTGTGGTCATGTAATAATTATGTTTCGAGCCCCTCCCATTCCACCCTTGCCATGAAGGAGAAGTTGGTGCTGGTGCTGTGGTTAGAAGGTTTTTTCACAAAAATTGGATTTTTGCATGTAAAACTACATTTTCTTGCTTTGAACTTAATCAACTGTTGTGTCAAAACAAATTGATTCAGGTAGAAAAACTTATATCATACATGTTGATGAACTTCCAACATATAAAACCATGTGATTGATGCTAGCTGAAGATTAGCCTGAATTGATAAGAGATGTTTTTTTCTAATATGTTGGCTGTGGGTTAAAGTGAGACAAATGCTGTGGGGTAAAGTGAGAAATGTAGCACGAGTTAAGTTTAGTCTTAAACATATTTTAGTGTAATATTACATTACATATGTTTTATTTTTAATGCCATAAACATTGTAGAAAAGCCATCATGCCAAGAAACTACACCAGGAAGACAACCTGGGGCCAAACACCCCTCGCCGAGATGGAGAGTGCAGCCGCTGAGGTCATGCAAGGAAAGAAGTCCTTAAGAAAAGCTGGACGGGATACAAATATTGAAAAGAAAACTCTAAAAAATTCATAAAGAAAAAAGAGAAAGGGGAGGTAAAATTAGTAGCTTGGGATGCAGTAGCTGAGGTAAAGAGAATATGCACAGATGAGATGGAGGAGGAGCTGGCCAAACACTTGAAACAACTAGCTGACCAGTTCCATGGCCTCGCTCAAGTTAAGTGCCGTGAACTGGCATCGAAAAATGCAGAGACAAACAATATCCCTGTCCCTGCCAATTGGACGAGAAACAATGTGCAAGTAAGCTAGGGTGTGCAAGAGATCACATGAATCATAATAATCATAAATGTGCTTAATTTACCTATTACAACATGTGTTTTTTTGGTAGTTTTAAAGTGAAAAAAGTAAGTGGATCACTTTAGCCCTAAGCTGGGGTAAAGTGAGACACAAGACCACTTTTTTAAAAACAACCATATTTTCACTTCCCTTTGTCCTGAAGACATTCTGATCATTTCCATTGCTAGGAAACATCCTTAATTAATGGGAAATGTGTAAATTTTACTGACAAATAATTTTAGCTCGCCTAAAGGGGAGCAAATGTAAAAAACTTCTCACATTTCCCCGCTCTCCCCTACCCGAGGGTACAAACCTAGAACAACAAGAATCAAGAAAGTACAATTTCTTCAAGAATAGAGCAAAACTACAAAGTGCTATAAGTAAGTGCCATTTAAGTGCTACCAAATTGTTATTTTAAAAAAAAATTTTTTTAAACGGATGACGGGCCGTAGTTTGGACACCCCTGCCATAGAATGAAATGCTGTTTCAAGCTTACACTGTACCTAGCAGGTCTGACAGAGCCACTGTACATACAGTAGAGACAATGGGGCATCATCCCACCTGCTTCTTGTCCCAAATCACTAAGTTCCATCAATTGGCAAAACTGACAATAGAGACAACATGTAAAAACGACAGAAGTGACCGTTTCGGCAGGCATTTTTATTTTAAAACCTTGTTTGTGTTAATGAGGCCTCCATCGTGTGTGGGCAGAACAAAGTGCTTAGCCTACCAGTAAACCTGCAGCATAAGTGCTGCACTTTCATCAAAGAACATTTTATCTCGTCCAAAACCTCCACAAAATCAGACTAACAAAAGGTTTCATTCCCTGTATCTTCATACAGGGACACAAGATCAACAGAGAACTACAGTCTTTATATTGTGTCGCTTCTGTCTTCAGCTGAGAAACTGAAGATGGGGTGGTTGGTGTTTGGGTGATTCCTCTCATTCAGCAGAGTCAGTGTGCAGACGATGAAGAGGACATCCTCTTCACATGTTGGTGCTCATCCTGGTCTGGCTATTGGCTGGTGTCAGCTCACCCTGGCTGCCTTCTCTGGGTGGAGACTGAGAAAGAGAGAAGATAGGAGTGAGGCACTTAAACATTTCTTTGTTATTTAGTGTTTGCTTGTGTCACAGACTCTCTATTCAAAGATGCTGCAAAGTGAAAGTTTTTTGTATTTTTGCTATAATATGGATTCATGTGGAGCAGAATGAGGGTTCATCCACACTAATCTGTTAAGCAGTAAATCACAACACTGGTGTAAGTTTAATCAAATTTTATTTATATAGGCCATATTCACAAATCACAATTTGTTTCAACGAGGTGTGACATCTCCTGTACTTAACCCTCAACAGGAGTAAGGTAAAACTATCCTCTAAAAAAACTTAAGAGGGAAAAAAGGGTAGAAACTTTAGAGAGCCACATGTGAGCGATCCCTCTCCCAGAACGGACAGAAATGCAATAGATGCCACGTGTAACTGAACACAACAACAAAATAACCGTATTTACAACTTAGATTAGAAACAATTTAAAAATACTTATACACAAGAAAATGTCTGATAGAGACGAAGGGAGCAGCAATGACAAATGAATTGAGTAGCTTTGTCAGCAACGTATAATATGTGAGTAGGCATATTGTGTATCAAGCAGTTTTGTTGAAAATAATAGTCAGGAATCAGGATCCCCCCCCACATAAATAAATGTTGCTGGTCTAGACAAAGTGAAATATAACTATTTCAAGCACACAGATACACAAATAGGACTTCACCTATTATTTTTGCATTTTATCGATTAATCTAACAATATTTTTTCAATTAATCTAACGATGATGTTTTATAACTCGATTTTGGGAGAGGCGGAAACTTGGACTATGGGCAGAAAAGGTCTATGGTTCGACTCTGGTTCAACTCCACGGAGTAAAAACAAAAGACGAACCTGGATTGATCAGTCCAAAAATCCAAGAGGATTCTCCCTACCCTGTCTAGTGCCCCTGAGCAAGGCACCTTACTCCCTCAACATCTGCTCCCTGGGCGCTGTACATGGCTGCTCACTGCTCTGTGTGTCCTGCACCAGATGGGTTAAAAGCAGGGAATAAATTTCCCTAAAACTGCATGAGTGTGTCTATGCATGTCTGTGCATGTGTTTGGGATAAATAAATGTATCTTAATATAATATTATTAATATAAAATATTTTAAAAACTTATTATTTATTTAATCATCTTGCCTTAGGTGCAAACTAATGAAATTAAACTAAGTTTGCACTGCAAGGCATTATTCCACAAGAAAAACTAGCCAAGTCTGAACTGCTAATCAACCATTTACAGTCCCTTGCAAAATCTCTCCCAAAAAATGTTTGTGCAAGTGCTTTTTCGATTCAAGGAAAAGATATATATCAATCTACATTAAGCTGTCCAACAACTAAATAAATAAAAACCCGTCTCTGACTACTTTAGATCAGAGGCACTCAATTAAAATTCAAAGAGGTCCAGTTAGAGAGAATTTCCTCAAGCAAAGGTCTGAAATATCATAATGTCTAACATGTGTTATGATTCATTGCCATATAATTTGGAGTAGCCTGGTAGCTGTATTAATGTCTGTATGAAGTAAAAACTGACTGTAAAATAAAAAAAAGAAATTATAATTCAATAGTATTTCACCAATGTTTATTATTATTTTTCCGATCGAACTGGAGGTTACTATAATAATGAAATAATAATAAATTTAGGATCTTTTCTCATTCCAGGTAAAATAAGGTTTGCATTTTAAGCAGGGGAGCTTAATTTTAATAAATAAATGAAAAGATGTAGTTCGATTTTCCCTTATCTACTACATTTCACATAAGTAAACTCTATTGTGTGCTGCCAGGATTTTCTACCGTAGAGACAAAAAAGCTGCACAGGTTGTAATAAAACTATTGTAAATGCAGTTTGCACAGAATAAAATAGATATGCTCCCATCAAAACAGGTCTAGGTCTGTATAGAGCGGTCTCTATGCCCGGATCTGGAACACGGCCCATCTATTGGTGACCTATGCTTGTGGGCGGCTGTGTGGCTGAGGGGTAGAGTGGTCGTCCTCCAACCTGTAGGTCGGCATTCGATCTCCAGTCTGACCCATCTGCATGCCAAAGTGTCCTTGGGCAAGATGCTGAACCCTGAATGGCCCCCCATAGAATAACAAAGTGCTGCGAATAAATGCACTGTATGAATGTGTGTGTGAATGGGTGAATGTAAAACTGTACTGTAAAGCGCTTTGAGTGGTCATCAAGACTAGAAAAGCGCTATATAAATACAAAACCATTTAACAGATGATCAAGGCCTTTTTTTCTTCGCTTCACATGAATCGGGTGAATTCATGCTTTAACAGTGCGCAGCCACCTTCCTTACAACGTGTCGACGGACGTTAAGCAAATCAATGTTTTAGGCCCCAGCCCTATACACAAATATGACTCAGGGTCAGAATATGTTTGCGCCATATTAGAAAATTCTCTAAAAAAAAATGAGTGTGATAGCAGTATTTTAGGATTAATTTAGGCTTTTTTCATTTGAATTGAGAAATATTAAATGGCTAATGAAATATTTTCCTAGTACTTGCCTGGGTAGGTTAAATGACGTGTGCTGATTGTGTTACAAGGTACTGCTGGGATCACCTCTATCATTCTATCTGTAGGTCAGTTTTTTGGTCAGATTTATTGTCCTGTAGGATCCCAGAGGGCAACCATTGTCTGACCTTGCAGACTTTATAATCTTTTAGTTTCATTAAAAAGTAAACTGGAATATTAGTTCATAATAAATAAAGTTATTTAAAGGTTTATCAGCTATCTACAACTAATCACTGGAGGTTAAATAAGGCTACCTCCACACTACTATGTCTTTATGGGGAAAATACATAAACTCTGCAACAGATACACTTTGCATCCACACTACTCCAGAGTTTAAGAGCCCCTGTTTTTTTTGTTTTTTTTTACCTTGACGTGGATCTGGTTGCGCAGCACAGCAGCTCGGAGGATCATGGCTTTGGCTCGTCTCTGGAACTCTTTGCCCATGTGCAGTGACTTCTCGAATGTGGTGCTCCTCTGGTCCACGTCCCTCGCATACAGAATCTATCCAAATGAAAGAGCACCGATTTATAGGGACTTATACGAGAAGTGACTAATTACAAAATTGTTCAGGTGTGGGTCCTTTACCTTGCTGTGGGAATCAATCCGTGCATTGATTAGCCCCTCCAGTATGAGCTGGGTGAGCTCGTCCTCCAGAGCTGCTACTGTGGTGTTGAAGGCCTGAGCCATCTTAGTCATGTCTGCTGACACGTAGGGGCTGAAATACTGAAAACATACACACGCATGTTTGTCTTTCTGTGGTTATGACATTCACTGACATATTGCATTCCTTCTTATCCTTTACCCTAATATAACCAATCAGACCTAAATGTCTAACTCGAAACCCTAGAGAACCACGTAAAATGTCAGAAAAATGTACACACACACCTGACATGTCTGGAATATTAGTAAACAGTAGTAGAATATTTGATATCAGACAAACCATAAATCAAAGAAGAATAAAGAAGCATCATCAGTTTTAAAAGATGATAATAATACTGATATATAGCCATGTGGATGTGATTACCCCTCTCTTGTACTAAAGTTATCTCCTCTCTGTTTTATGGGTAGGAAAGCAGAGTCTGTCTCACCTGAATGAGGGCTCTGTTCCTGATCTGGCTGTACAGTGTCTTGACATGCGGGGCCAGGTACATGTCCAGCAGGAGGTTATCCTGGAGAAAACATCACAGTCACTCATCTCAATACATGCTTTATCACAAAATATACTGCCATGTGATGTGCTCCCAAAACCTCTGTAAAGACTAAACAGATTGACATTTTGTTGTTTCATAACTACACCATGTGTAGTCTCAACACATAGTTTTCTGCTCCAACCTTCATTTCATCCAGCAGCTTCAGGCAAGACGCGTACTTCGACTCATAGAACTTGAAGATGATGTCACGGATCTGAGGTTCCAACTCTAGAAATAACTTAAAGGAGCTGAGAACAGAAACATAAACATTATTTTAATTACATACACAGAGATATGTTTAAGTTGCCATCTACTAAACTGCCAGCTCCTACCTGCTGGAGATGACGTTGCGCTGGAGCTCCTGTCTGTCAAACGTGGCCAAAGCACACAAACCCCCATACACGGCAACATTACTGGGTGAGAGGAGCTGCAAGGCAGGCGCAGGTGCACGCCAGACAGACAAAGACACACACGCACAGAGACAAAATAGTGCGTTTTTAACAGTGTGTTGAAGAACTTTAGTAAGTGAATATTATTTTGGTTTGACAGCAGTAGCATTTCAGGATGAAAATTGGTCGTATGAAGCTACACAACATGCACAATAATACAAAATGAACTGAGTTAAATAAAATAAAAAACATAGAAACAACAATACTATGTGTAGGCAGTGTGAGATGTAAAGAAACAATAATTGTGCCGTTTCCTCAGTTGAATAAGCCTTTTCCAGCGAGTAGTCACAAATACATCTCCAGTGCATGACCAGCTATCCTCTTGCTTTAAACATTACATTATCCACAGGAAAAACAATTCCAAACACAGTGGAACATTCATCCATTAGACTTAGTATCTTAAAACTATTTACAGTACACTATGCACTCATATACTGTACAATGATTATGTCTCCCACCTATACTGCAACACCAGTGTAGTCATCAGGGCTGTAGAACAGTCTTAACTTTAACTACCCCAACTGAACTAAAGCTAATTTTCAACTAGAGCCAGGCAAATGTGAGTTTTTGGGGTACAATAAAGACACTAATAGGGAGTGAACCTTTTCATATGCTGATAACTAGGTAAGAATGTGTTAACTATTCCTAGGATGTCGTTGTCAAACCCTTAGGACAAAGAAATATAGTTAAAGCTTGATATTTTACACTTTGACCATACATTTAAAAATAGATGACCTTAGATAAATAAAAAAAAGACACAAAAAGCGATTTTTACATAAAATGTAAACCTAAATGCACTTCTTTCCTACACTGTTTGTTCTGTAAAACAGTTTTTAAACACAGACACTGAAATGTCTGTGAAAGGTTCATATTGGCTAATTTCTATAACAATATGGCTGCACTTAGCAAGAAGTAGCCTTAAACTTGGATGGTGCAACTGACCTAACTATCCACAGTCCTCGCTCTAGGCAAACTACAGCAGTCTGACTTACCACATATAAAATTGATATTTAACAACGTATTTAGAGCAAAGCTGCATAGTTGCTGAAACCTCAAACTTTAGGTTGAGTGACTTTTATACTAAAGGAACAGAGACTTTGGCAACAATAACATTTCTTTCACACATTTTTTTGTCGTACCATTGGACCCACTGGCTGACCGCAACTCACCTCTGGACAGTCACAGTGGTCAAAGGACGCCTGCAGAAAGCACTTGGCAGCTGGTTTGTATTTTCTTGAGGCCAATTCTGCAAGGCCTGACACACATGAAAAAGAGGATGAGACTTCCAAATAATAAAATATCTACAACTATATCTTACCAAAATTATAAATAACTGCTAAATAGACTGAGCAGATGTTGCATTCTCATTAGTGTTTTATGACATTAGACTTCAGCTTGTACTGGGTGAGCATAACACTATCTTACCTGCAGCGCACTTTAATTTGGTGAGGACTGCTTGATTTTGGCTATCTCGCTCTCCTCTTTGCTAAAGAAGAAGAAACAAAAATGGCATCAACTCAAAGTATGCATTCTAACTCACGCATCACACTAGTAAGCTCTTTAAGGCTGGAATGAAAATGTAAATTTCTCTCTTACTGTCAAAAACCTATCAATCAAGTTTTTCTATGTTGTGGTAACATTAAATGCTGCACTGTGCAAATGAAATATGGTCTTGCCAAGGGGAGGGTAGTGCTCACCTCTGCTATCTCTGGCGTAGATTCTGCCTTGTTGACGTAGCTCAATACATGGGACCAGTTCTGGAGATAAACACTAACCTGTGGGCACAGAGGGGAGGTTTACTTGTTCAGATATTCAGTCTGCTGAGGCAGAGATGATGAAAAGTCTCCCAATGGATTCTACCGCATTGCGTACCTGTACATAAATCCACTGTTCTACTCATATACACACACACAAACACACACAACGGGTTTAACTCATGATATCCATCAAAAGCTTGTACATAACAGTCATGGCTAGGCCTGACATGCTTGTATAGGCATTGATCCAGTAAGAATAAGAAACCTTCATAACTCCACCACTTTTATTTAATAATCCCCACTCCTTCACCCTGTAAACTGCTGTTTCATTTGGACTTTGATTTGACTATGTTATATGTTATATTACACTGCACTGATAGTAGCTGTGTCCCTAATATTACTTAATTTAATATTCCCCACTCCTTCACCCTGTAAACTTCACTTGACTCTGTTATGTGACTCTGTTATGTTACGATGTTATATTATTATGTTAAATAGTATGTTATTTTTTTCTATTTTGTAAAGTCGTCTACTGCGTAGATGTTGCCTGGCATGTCATAAGAATTTCACTGCTCCGATGACGCTGTCATTGGTGCTTGTGACAATAAACTTTGATTTGATTTGATTTATGGTTACAGCTACTGCCATATGACATGAATGCAGCAGATGAGTGTTGTGGTTCCATCCTGCTATACCTTGATGACATTCAAACACATGTTAATGACATGTTTAGCACTGGTGCAGTAGTCTCTGGCTCGGGAGTAGCACTTGAGGGCGTTACTGAGGTCACCACAGTCCAGGTAGTGGTCCCCCAAATCATCATGGCCTCTCCTGGAGAGGAGATACAGAGAGAGAGAGAGAGAGAGAGAGAGAGAGAGTCACTTCAGGACAACACTGCAGTGTTATAAGTCAGGCTCTCCAAGCAGTTTCTAATGACCAACGAGAGATGGGTTTCATTAAGATACTACTTACACCCTTAGTAATCTGGTACTTCAACAGTAATCATATTGTTTATTATCAGCTCACTCTGAGGTACTTAAAGTGCAAGTAGATACAGGTGTTTATAAACTGCTGAAAACTTAACTGTGAATGCAATCTTCCACTTCTGCTTAAAGAATCTACCCAAATCCTATAAACTGAGCTTTTGAATATAAGCTTGAAAGGATGATTTCATTTCAGTATGCAGTAGTTTGCCTGCAACCCCAAAACCCCTATATTCACCCCTGCTCCGACTGAATTATTTGTGTGTGTGTGTGTGTGTGTGTGTGCGCACATTGGAGACCTCTTCTGGATAGTGAAATGTGAAAATACATTATAGAAGAATGTCTCAATCAGAAACAGATTTGGATGGATACAATTTGCAAAATAACTCTCTGTTTCAATGACAAAACAGGAAATACATTTTTATCTTTTATCCAATACCAAGAGCAGAACCAATAGCATTGAATCTAATCAATACTTAAATCTTAAATAATTTGATACCAGGGTCTGTTTTACTAGTATCTTTGATGGTGAGGATGTAAGGCCCAGATAGTGTTTGCTAGCTACAACATATATCATTGTATTCTCAGAACAGCTGCTTCTCTTCTGAACACAAACACAGTGACTAATTGGTGGTGAAACGGTCATTTACAGTTGCTCATCTAACCCCACTTTGACCTCAATCATCCATGTTTGGCTGTGGTCCATATACAATTATTAACTTGATTGAACTTCTTCTCGTTGAATAGACTTTGAAAAACCTCTATGATTTTCAGTGATGCTAATGAACTGTGAACAGCAGGGCTTCTGCCATCATACCTGATGCTCTCTTTAATGGAATTTCCCTTGTAGTTCTTAAGATCTGTATCCAGCTTCTCAAGTTTAAGCAGAGCCTTTTTCCGTGTAGACTCGGCCCACGCTGAGTCTAAGGGAGGAGGAACAGCCCCACCTTCAGGCACTGTGTCCGGCACACCTTGGATCTCCCTGTATGTAAAAAAAGAAAATCACAAACAAAACAATTCATATTTATTTACAATTGACAAAACGATGCACGTTTTGGCCATCAAACTGTGATGCCATACTCTATATTGGAACTCCCCTTAGATTACACATTCACATTTTCACATTTCCATAGCACTGAGCTGAGGCTTATGGACATGGCAACAAAGATTATCTTTTTTTATACCAGATGATAATGATATACAGTGTATCATGAAAGCAGCTTATCTTAGATAAACATTTAAAAAAAGTAAAAAGTAATATTATTAAAATAAGTAAAAAATAAAACAGATTTAGAACATAAAAGCGTGATATACAGTGCTGTGAAAAAGTATTTGCCCCCTTCCGAGTTTCTTAGTTTTTTGCATATTTGTCACACTTAAATGTTTCTGATCATCAAACAAATTTTTATATTAGACAAAGATAACCTGAGTTAATGCAAAATGCAGTTTTTAAATGATGATTTCATTTATTAAGGGAAAAAATCTATCCAAACCTATCTGGCCCTATGTGAAAAAGTATTTGCCCCCTCTTGATAAATCCTGAATAAACTGTGATAAACCACATTTTTTGGAAAGCTGAGTTCAATGTCACTAGCCACACCCATGCCTGATTACTGCCAGAACTGTTTAATCTAGAAATCAGTTAAATAGAAGCTGTCTGACAAAGTTAAGTAGACTAAAATATCTCAAACAACAACACATCATGCAGGATGTCTAAAGAAATTCAAAAACAGATGAGAAACAAAGTTATTGACATGTAGCCGTCTGGAAAGGGTTACAATGCCATTTCTAAGGCTTTGGGACTTCAGCAAACCACGGTCAGAGCCATTATCCACATATGGAGAAGACTTGGAACAGTGGTGAACCTTCCCCAGGAGTTGCCGGCCTACCAAAATTACTCCAATAGCACATCAACGACTGATCCAGGAAGTCATAAAAGACCCCAGAACAACATCTAAGGAACTGCAGGCCTCATTTGCCTCAGTTACGGTCAGTGTTCATGATTCAACAATAAGAAAGAGACTGAGCAAAAATAGCATCCATGGGAGAGTTCCAAGGCGAAAGCCACTGCTGACCAAAAAGAACACAAAGGCTTGTCTCACATTTGCCAAAAAAAATCTTGTTGATCCCCAAGACTTTTAGACAAATATTCTGTGGACTGATCAAAAAAAAATGTAACTTTTTGGAAGGTGTGGGTCCTCTTACGTCTGGTGTAAAACTATCACAGCATTTCATAAAAACAACATCATACCAACACTCAAACATGGCGGTGGTAGTGTGATGTTCTGGGGCTGCTTTGCAGCTTCAGGACCTGGATGACTTGCCATAATTGATGGAACCATGAATTCTGCTCTCTAACATAAGATCCTGAAGGAGAATGTCCGGCCATCAGATTGTGACCTCAAGCTCAAGCGCACTTGGGTTATGCAGCAGGACAATGATCCGAAATACACAAGCAAGTCAACATCTGTATGGCTCAAAATAAACAAAATGAAGGTTTTGGAGTGGCCTAGTCAAAGTCTGGACTTAAATCGGATTGAGATGCTGTGGCATGAACTTAAACAAACCATTTATGCTTGAAAACCATCCAATGTTGCTGAATTAAAAGAATTCTGAAAAGAAGAGTGGGCCAAAATTCCTCCACAGCGATGTAAAAGACTCTTTGGCAGTTACCGCAAACATCTGATTGCAGTTGTTGCCGCCAAGGGTAGCACAACCAGTTATTAGGTTTAGGGGGCAAATACTTTTTCACGTAGGTTCGGATAGACTTTTTCACTTAATAAATGAAATCATCATTTAAAAACAGCATTTTGTATTTACTCGGGCTACGTTTGTCTAATATACAAATTTGTGTGATGATCTGAATCATTTGAGTGTGACAAAAATGCAAAAAAATTAAAAATCAGGAGGGGGGCAAATACTTTTTCACAGCACTGTATGCTGCAAAATGTAATTTTTTTCCGATTTCAATTGTTTCTTTAAAATAAACAGTTTTGTCATTATAAATTTATAAATGGAACAGTACGGAAATATTACAGGCTGTTCATGCTCTTATGTTTATTGGACTAGGATAATCTTTCACTTCTACTTTGTCCTCTACTATTACAAAGCAACTGGTGGTTATTTAGACCTGATATTTCACAGTACAACCATAAACTTTATTATAAATAATTAAATTAAAAGAAAAAAGTCCAAATATGTAGAACTTTGATTAAGAAAATAAACATGTAATTACGATTTGTTTATTTTCGTGAAATGTATACATTTGCTATGCGTCGAGGCTTCTGGACCTAGCGATGCTACTGGTTCTTATCACAAGTTCTCGCTGATCTTGTCTGCCGCACCCTTTGGGCTAGAGCTTGTGTGTGGTGTTTGCTTGCGAAAGGGAACACAGCTCCAGGCAGGTGGATAACATTTAGGCTAAAGGAGTAAGGAGACAGTTTTTTTCTGTTGTATTTTTTACTTTAGAAGTGGTCTCTAGTTTACCCCCGATACTCCAAAAGTGTTTTGTGGACTCACACTTCACCCAACCATCCATCCATCCGCCTTTGGTAAGACTTCATTACCTTTGCTAGCATGCTCGGTTTACTCCTGCACTAAAAAGAGTCTCTCTCTCTCATCAACTACAATACCTTGTGGCTTCGGTGAGTTTGCGGTGGATCTCTTCATATGTGTCAACGTTGAAGGTCCTCTGGACGAAGGTGAGGGCCATCTTCAAGGCTTCAACCCGCAGCTGAGGGCAATGCTCAGCAATGAACTGAAGCCTCTCAATGCGCATTAATCCACTGTAGCTTGTTGCATACTGCTCTAGATCCTACACAAAATGAGATGCAGGGGAGAAATCACAATAAAACTATGTCAGAACCACTCGACTAAAAAGTCCAGGTGACATTTTTTGTCAGAAGCGGAGAACATTACATCAATGAGCAGTTTTTTTGTAACACTGGCCTCTGTTTACATCACAGTTGTCTGTAGTTGTGTCTCTTTGAAAAAAAGTTTGCAGCCTGCCGATTTGTTATCCTAAAAACAGGCAGTGATTTGACAACTGAACACACAGCGTTATACCTTAGTGACGATGAATCGTTTAACAACATGGCTTCACATCATTGCCACTAAGGTTTCATGTGAATCAAGACAGTAAGTACAAACTTCAGTGGTGTACTAACATTATGGGTTAGTGTAAGTTGTGTATGTGAACGTCTGTCAACTTCATACCAGTGTTGGGTTCTCCACTATGTAGTTGGTGTCTGGAGCATTCTGCTGGTCCTCCTGGGGGTCTGCATCAATCTGCATCGGCTCCACAGACCCCTGGCAGAAACACAGAAACAGTGTTTACAGGCGTCAAAGTGCAACATCTGATCCCCTTTCAAATAAAATGACAAAATACAATACTGTAGTAAACTTAGTGAGAACTGAGAATATGTATCTTTTTCAGTAAGTGAATCATGCTGGTTTGCTCTGACGCTGTTAGAAGAGACGGGGATTTTATACAGTGAACTAGTTGAATATTTACAACCAAAACAAAGAGTACTCAGCAGCCTGTGCCATCAGCTGAGCTTTGTAAATATTAACAAGATTAACTTCTGTTGTTCGAGGTGATGTTGGCTTCTTGAATAAGTAATCTTAAGCTGGATCTGGGGCTTTAGGAACGGGCAAGTTCAACTTGGGCTAGCAAGCTTCACTGAGCCGAACATCGGTCATACTGAATTACCTGAATCGTGAAGCTGGTTATCAACATAACTGTCCATGTTATCTGCAGGGATTTTTTATAACTGGGCTACCAACAATATCATGTGAAACAAACAGGGTCGTTACCTCCAAGAAACGAGGTAAGAATCATGAATAAAGGAACTAACATGAAATGAGGGGAAACTGCTATACCTAGGGTAAGATCAATTACTGCGATAGGAGAAAGTGACATTTAACAAGATGAACTTTGAAAAACTTAATCACACCTGATCATAAGAATAAAATAAGTGTTCTGTAGTACAATTCAAGACTTGTATTTTCCTCTGGAACTATTTAAATGAAGAAGCCTGAGGCTTTTAATATACACACAGGAAGTTATTTGTATGTTGACAAAGAAATTATGCAATTAAAAAAAGTTTAGAGTGATGAGAGACAGATAATTCCAGAGGTCAGTCTTTGGAAGTACAGAATTTACAATGCTGATAAAATTTACATTTACGAGGAGAGCTGAGTTTATGTCTGAAAAGTAGCATTTAGTGTGTGGATTATTTTTCTGATAAAAGACAGTGTTTAACCAAGTCTTTGTGTTACTCTGAGCTGCAGTGACAGAATACGAGTGTAAAAGTACAGATACTGACAAGACAATTGTTCTGGCAAACATTCGCTCTGTGTGAGACAGGCATGACATATAATGCTCTTAATTATTTCTCAATCTCTTTGTATTTAATTTTGTATATGTCCACACCTTGTAGGAATGGTGATTTCCGTTTTTACCGGGAATGTGATTTATCAGTCATCGGTTTCTGCTCAGGAGGAGGATAACTAGGCAGCATGGGTTATCATGATCTAACCCAGTTAAAAGTGAGCCAGCTTCATGAAGCCAGAAAACTTGATATGCTCAATGAGGGCTGCATTTCCCACTAATCTCACTCTGGTCTAGGCCCTAGAAGCTGTACTGTATATCAAGTCTCAGTGTCAGGTTGCTGAATACAGGGCCTCAGATCAGCAATTGTACATTTATCACGATAACGGGGGCTTAGAGTGACAATTAATTAATTCCAATGCTATCAAAAACAGACTGTCGCGACTGAATAACTGCACCAAGAGCTGGTTTATATCCCTGTTAGTGGTCATCTATGTTTTGGTGAAGAGCTTTTTTGGAAATGTGGTATTAGGAAGCTTGTGCTGCTCATGGATATAAAAGTACATGCACAATTTCCCCAGTGAACAACAGTTTATCACATAAGCTTTTCAGTCTTGTCCTACACTGGACACACTGTTGGCAACAGTAAAGGTACCATGTCCCTGTTGTTAGCAATAGTTAGCTTCTTAGCGCGCTAACCTGCTGATAAAGTGTAGGTCGGCACATTCATTCTGTGGTTACTGACAGGGAAATGGAGTTAGCTTGAGTGAGAGAAAAGTCTTGCAGAAGTAGTGCTAACGGCTGCATATACGACAGCACCAGCTACTATTCAAGGCTAATATTACTGTCTGCTATTCACGGCTATCTAGCTTGGTAACGCTAGCTGCAGATGACGGCAGTTGTAAATGTTCGTCTAGGTGTTTAGCATTGGCTGGAAACATTTTCTTGCTTCACATCTGACAGCTAACTACAAGAGTTATTTGTTGTTTAGCCTATGTACGTCACCATTGCAACATCTCAGCCTCACTGTTGATGTTATTGTCCACCAGAGGCCTTCACCTCGCTGTTAGCCTTCAACTGCCAAATCCATTCAGACTATTTGATATGCTTGGCTTATTGGCAGACACACGGTGATTTAAAACGTTTTCACGAAAACGTGACGGCCATTTTTCCATTTGTTATAATCTAAAGGTCCAAACAGGAGTGTTCCAATTAATTATCACATTTATGTGCTATTCCTTACATTCATTTCATCAAGATGCACCGTGACTGGGATCGGGAGCGGCTTTAGAATGAGGTCAACTAGAAGGTGACTTATTGAAATTAACTCACACGACTGATAGAAAACGAGAAACTACTGACGCTGTGTGATCTCGAACCGCGACCGCCGTAGTTCTCGATAGCCTAAACTAGCTAGCTAACTGCAAGCTAACTTAGCTAACTCCATTGGTGCTGATTAACACGTTCAATTCCCAGCAACCTTCACTGATACGCAGCGGTGGCAGACACGTACCTGGAAGTTAAACACCTGAACGGGCAGAGGCATCTTGTTTCGTGTCGAGATCAGTGTGGGTGTCGTTCTGTGGCGGATGTAGCATGAGGATGTCAGTCGGCAGCACGCACTCCTCCTGCAGCAGTAGCAGCTGGTGGGTTGGTCTGAACCATAGACGGGTCTGAACTCACACTGCTGCTGGGAGGAAGCAGTTCGGCCTCCACACCACAAGGGGCTGGATATGCACTGGCGACGTGGGACGTTGGTCCATGTTGCAGTGTCTTTCTATAATACAGTAGTGTCAATAATGTTGTATTTTATTTAATAAATGCATCCCGACTGTCAGAGAATAAATGATGCAGAAAAAAATGTTATGCTGTGAGTTATCATCACCTTATCAGATATATTTACTTCCATTCTTAAAGATGGGTTGAAAATGTTTTTTACCACATTCAGATGTGTTTCACTTCGGATAAAAATTGTGGGAATGCACCAAGAAGTTCCTTTCCCCCCAAACTATTATTAGGGAACAATGGCCCTGATTCTTTGTTATTAGAACCCTGGCTGATAAGTAAATACAAATATGGGGGAAGTCCTTGAAAGTCTTTGTTAAATCTGATTACGGTATTTCAATTTCTCTCTCTCTCTCTCTCTCTCTCTCTCTCTCTCTCTCTCTCTCTCTCTCTCTCTCTCTCTCTCTCTCTCTCTCTCTCTCTCTCTCTTTCCGTCTCCTATTCTGTGGATGCTGACCATGCATCTCATTATCCTTTGCGCGCGTCACAGCTCACAATCCCAATTAATAATGCTATTAATAGCAATAACCTTTCAATGGTTATTACACTCAGCTATATACAAGTATGCAGATCGTTGATTTGAGTGTGTTATGTTATTTAATCATAACTGTGTGTTTTATCATTTTATAAATGAATCATCGTCTTTGCTGCTCTTAAATACAGCATATGTTAATCTGTGTAAACTCACTTGACAGTTTATAAGACACATCAAGATAAAATGTATTCAGTCCTGTTGTAGAAACCAACATCTTTTCAATTCCACATTTTGCAGGAAATTTGCATCTCAAATAGCTGATGATGATGTAATTCATTCTTCCATAATCATCATACTTGAGGGTACACTCAGGCTAAAGGTAGATTTGACTGGCTACTGGCTTGTATGGCAGCCCTATAAAACCACCTGGCCCGCTCAGTATATAAAAAAACAATTTTCGAATAGATAGAGAGAGAACAACCCTTATGCGTTCTACAGCACTAATTAATGCCTACTGCCAGATGTTTTAGAGGATGTTAGTGACCACCAGCGGATGTTAATGGCATATCTTCAGTTGTGTACCTTCCTTGTCAACTTAAAAGAGCCCATGGTTTGTATAAGTTAGCACAAGGTTTGAAGTCACACAATTTATTGTCATTTGCACCCTAACCACTAGATGCCAGTAAATCCTACATCATTAGGAATGTAACTATGGCCTAATAAACAGAGAGAGCGCATTTCAAAAACAACTAAGTAATCCTAATAAATAATAATAGACCCTTCATGAAACAGTTCTGATTCATCTTTGAGACTCATGGATTCTGAGTGGATTCTTCATGTTGGGACTATAAATAAATAAATATAAAGAGTTTATCTCACAGCCTGACTTGTTTGTAGTCCTATATCACCATACCACCACGCGAACTACTGTGAGCGCGTGCGATTAAAATGTCACGCGTGTCAGCTGCGGCAGAAGCGCGTGCGTCACAGAGAGGAGGCGGATTCACGTGTGGATCTAAATGCATGTCAGTCACTTTCCCTTCATGTCAGTGGATCTTCGTTTCTCACCGACTGCACCGGCACAGACACAACCGGGCTGCTGCAGTGGATAGACCGTGTTAGCGCGCACGCAGATGTATCAGCGCTGGTTTGACGGATTGCGGTAAAATCGCACGGTCGGTCACGAGTTTCGGAAAACTAATACATCTGAGTGAGCGGATTTGCGCGTCTCGGAGATTAATCCCACGCGAGCTGATCTGAACCACATCCATCCATCCATCCACCCGGGACGGGACCGGCCCCGCTCTGCTCCCCCGGTCTGCGTCCCCCTCCCCCGTGTGGTGTGAGGCACCGGCCCGCTATTCTTGGCGCTGTCTCTGCTCGGCTGTGACACTACCGGCCGTTCAGCACCGAACACCGGCTCTCTCTTTCACATGGGCGGAGACGAGGAGGGGTTCAGCGCCCGGAGAAACCGCGGAGGGAACAAGGAGAGCGGAGAGTGTGCACCGTCCCTGGACCCGGACAGAGAGAGGAGATATGCGGAGCTGTTCGAGCAGCTGGACTTGAATAAAGATGGCAGAGTAGACATCGGCGAACTAAGGACCGGACTGGCAGCTCGTGGTTTACACCGGGGAGAGGCAGATGAGGTAAGGAGACCAGAAAGGTTTTTTTATTCCTGGACAGTGCCACAGGCTGATGCTGTAGGTCAGGTGCAAATGCAGGGTAAACTGAGGCAGCTGTAGCCTAGTAACATCAGCCTGTTGCAAACTGAGAGGGACAGCTCATTTCACTATCCTCTGTTCATATCGTATGGGGGGTTGTCTGTGTAGGGGTTTCAATCGATATGTTGATCAGCCACTTGTGTCATTGAAGTATCAGATTGTCTTCTGATTGTGGACAGAATGTCTCTTTTATTGCCATGCAGCAACAACCTGAGGTTTTACTTTGAAAAGCTCGATGTGGCAGTCTGATCGTAAGATTTAAACTTTAACATAGCATGATAAAGAAAAGGATAGAAATCATTGAGTGTAAAACAACAGTTTGAACTGTACAAGGCTGCTTAATTCCTGCAGTGTTCAACAACTACTTGAACACATTTAAGATGAAGTGGGGAATAAATCATTAACAGTTCTTGTTATCAGGTGCCAAGCAACAGTTTAACCATCTGAACACCAAAGCATATTGTGACCTCCACTTCCCATATGAAGAACATAGGTTTTAAGGTAATGGCTGCCAGTGATCACAATCTACCATCAAATGTATCCTCATATAGAGGCTACATAAACAATCACTGTCATTTATATCATAAAATAAAGGCATATTTCACTAAAAAATGAAAATTCACTCATTATCTAGATGTGTTTGAGTCCACATACACATTTGGAGTCTCAGGAGTGAACAGTGTTGCTGCCAAATCCACTCTAATATTACTACTATAACACTTGGGGTGTTAGAAACGCAGCAGACCAAGGTCCAGGCTCTACCATGAACATGACATTTTAAGATGGTAACAATAAAGAAAAATTAGGCCTTCATACCAAGGTAATCCTCTCAAAGTCATCCTTAATTAGCCTTGGATTAATTCTTCAAGTTTTATTTGTTAGTTTCATGCTGCGCTGTTTCTGTAGATTTGACGTCTTACGCTCCTCTCACATCTACTGTGCACTGTGTAAGGAATGTGAATTGTCATTTTAACAAAATCATCTAAATTAAGCCTTTCTGTGATGTGCATAGTTCTAATTCCTGTTCCCTTCCACCTTACTTTGCTTCTTACAATAAGAAACAATGGCTAGTTTCGTGGAAGAAAGAAAGAGTGTTGGGTAGAGCGGTCATCTACCAGAATGTCGGCAGTTCCATCCTCAGTCTTTCCCATCTGCATGCCAAAGTGTCCTTGGGCAAGAAGCTGAACCCCGAATCGCCCCTCATAGAAAAAAAATGTGCTGCTGTATGAATGTGTTGAATGGCAAACAGTACTGCTAATCGCTTTGAGTGGGCATCAGAAACGGAAAAGCGCTATATAAATAAAAACCATAACCATTACCATTTACAATTGAGGTAAGATTTTAATTCTTACCTGTGTATGAAATCAAATCACTCAGACAGGATTGTGGAAAATTAAAGTTGGCATTGCAGTGTCTGCTATCTCTTCTTAAATAGTGATCCTTTAAACATGTTGGAAGTACACAAGCTCCTCTTTTGAGAATGCTCTTACCATGGCTCTCGACCCGCCTGCAAAGACCATCCTGCCTGTGGGAGTCCGGACCTTCCTGATTACATTAAAAGAGTTCTACAACTCACCCATTGAGTTGAAATGCTGTATGAATAGTGTATGAGAGCACTGGGATCAGTGTGTGGGGCTACATTCCTGTTTTTACATTACAACCAGGCAAGCTTCCACACTGTGCATGCATAAAGTCAAACAAAAAAGTTCCATTCCAGTCTTTTTTAATTCTTGTCTTGAGATTTCATACCCAAATTAATTTCATTATTATCCATGGGGCTTCGAGTTCTCAGCCTCACAGCCATCTGTATTGGAGGCACTCTTGGAAAGCAGGAGATTAATGGATGAAAATAAAGTCACAAAGTTTAAATTTGAAAATACTTTAGTGATTATAATTTCCTTCTCAAAATGATGGTGAATACTAAGGGTCTTACACTTGATTTTCATTTTAAAAGATATATAAATAGTTATTACATAATATAGAAATTTATGACTCAAGATTCAAGATTTTTATTGTCAAATGCACAGCAATAACATTAAGTAGTCGCTGGCAATGAAATGCTTGAGTCACAGGCTCTCTTCTAGCAATGCTCAAATAATCTTGACTATCTAGATAATGAGCCTTAAAATAATCATTAATGACTTCAGACCAGGTTTTTGTTGTCAAAAGTGCAGTCACTTTCCACTGCCTCAAACTGGCAAAGTGCTTGACCCCACTTCATTATTAGACCAACACAGCCATAGGCATACAGTTTCTTGGAGTGCATTTGCCATTGAAGCAACTGCGTCATTCTGAAACCAGCACAGATGTTGCGTTGTGCTTGGGGCCATTTTGCACCGGGTGTAAGATGGAAGGTTAGAAAAGTCCATTGACTGACTATATGGTCACAGTAAACAATGACAATGAGGAAGCGTGTGCATGAACAATTCCAGGTTTCTGAAGCTGAAACAGCATCCTTCATTTTATTTTAAACTGCCATTCTTTGCGAAGATAGTCTTTGCCTCCATGGAGATACATTTAACATTGTTCATGTAATTTATATATGATCATATTAACTGTGGCCATGATTCATTACACAATATCGTATTTGAAAAGCTTAGAATCCTTCATTATTCCTTATCACCTCACAGTGATGTAAGCAATTTTAATGGCTTTTAGTTGTAGTGTGAAAAAAGAAACAGTGCTATCAAGTCTGACACATTGGGGCTACTGCCATTTCAAGTCATTAATCTCTGTGAGACTAATTTCTGTGGCCTGGTTTTAAGACCATATAAAGACAACCTGTTCCCGTTTGCAGAGGAATCGAACCCTCTGTGGATGAATATTTTAACAGTCTGTAACAATCTGCTCGACTGCTGACCTTAGCTGTCAACTGATTTGTCAGTCTAGCTCTCCTATCACTTCACTGGATCTCTGACTGGATGTATGTGACTGACTGACTGGTGAGGCTACACAATTTTTCAGCTTTATGCATAAAAATACAGTCGTTCCTGTCTCTCTGACCAATCAGTAAATCAGTGTCTGAAATCCCAGAACATCTGATGTCTCCAACTTATGTGTGTGGTTGGAAATAACAGGGAAGTAGCAGCTAGTTAACATTTCATCTTAATGGCTCATGTTTTAGCCACCGTTTCATACTTGATCCATTATCTGACAAAGAAACAGAAAAACATAAAAATTAAAATGAGAAACTGTATTAAAATACTGTATAGGTGAGCACAGAATGGAGGACAGAAGCAAACAGATAAGGGATGATATCAGCTGATATTCGCATTATTCACATATTTGTCATCTACCAACACAGCAGGTTGTCAAGCAGGATGTAGCAACGTAGTAGTAGTAGATGTTTCCAAAGGTTTTGGTAGTCATCATGATGTCAGCTCTGCCACACAGGCATGATGCACTATAGGCTACTAAACTACGCCAATCAATAGAATGTTAATTGTTCTCAAAAGAAATGTCCTTGTTTGTTATGTTGTTATTGTCCCATGATCTGTACTGTTTGCTATAGTTGTTGCTCTGTTGTTTCATGGGACATGATTTGTATGGCTATAATAGGTCAATAAATAGCACTCTCACTTATTCTCCTAAAATTAAGACTTTATTCTCCTAAGATTACAACTTTATTCTCGCATATTACGGCTTTATTCTCTCAAAATTACTACATGTCCATTAAACAGAAACTTGTATGTGATTACTGCAGGCTGGTGCAGGCTCCATTACTATTGAAATAGACCGTAACATTCATCTCAGCTAATCTGATTACATGAGGACAACTCCTGAGAGTACAGGTTTGAAAGTACCCCAAACACTTCAGACCTTAACATCTGTCCTGAGAGATGTGATACTAATGGACAGTTCTAAGTTCTTCTGTTCACACCTGACATTAGTAACCACTGTGACCACTTGTCATCTGATCTCACATCCGTGATTTATATGCAAACACACATGGATGCCATAACTCTCACAGGGAGCACAGTGGCTTGTCTTCACTCTCTACTCCCCCACCTCCACCACCGCCACCCCCAGCTCCCTTTGACCCTGTGTATTCCCTGCTGAGTGACTGAAGGTCTGTCTCTGTGATCCCAGATCGTCCTCGAGAGCGACATCAACCATGATGGTCTGCTGGACTTCCAGGAGTTCTCTCAATACCTGCGGGCTCACGAGAAAAGGCTCCAGCGCATGTTTCACAGCCTTGACAGCAACAATGATGGTGTGGGCACGCTACACACGTACAAAGAGACACATATTTTACTTCTCCTCCAATTCACCCTCATGTTTTTTTCAGTAGTACATGTGAAATACACTGGATATCTTCTTTATATTGACGGAACTTTAAATCTTTCTGTTTTGCTCTGCCCGGTAGGTCGGATTGATGTGGGGGAGATCCAGCACTCTCTGCACAAACTTGGAGTTGAGGTCACCACACAGCAGGCAACCAGAATACTGCAGAGGTGCATTGTTTGTGTGCGAGGGAGGAAACAGTACAATATCCGACAGAAAATAATCATAAAAATAAATTAATGCAGTCAACCTGGAGCATCACTTTAATCTTTACCCACTTAAGTGGTGGAAATATGACTGTCCATGTATTTTATATCTGTGATTTTGACGGAACATTTTACACACAACCACTGCTTCCTACCCCTCCCAGATCTTAAAGTAGTCAGTTTGATTTAATATTAGAGTTTTGATCAGAAAAGGTTGAATTTTTAGTCACTGTCTAATGTAAGGTTTTGTTGTCTCTTAATAGTTTTTGGCAAGAGGAAGAAGAACAATGCATTTATTCATGAATATCCATAGTATAGTTAGAGTACAGTTAACCCTTACATACCGTTCAGGCACCTGCTGGTCTTTGAAGGGTCATGGGGAAAGCTTGCAAGAGTAACACAGAATAGGAATGATCATATATTGTGCACGTAAGGAACAGAAGTACAAGAAATGTAACAAAATATTTTCAAAATATACAATTAGGATCCATATATCTTTATCTAATAGAGCTCAAAACAGAGCTAAAACCAGGGGTTGGGGGATCATAAGATTACAAAAGTAATTGAACTGCCATTTCTGTGACTGAGGTTATGGTGGCAAGACATACTGTGCAAGAGGCCCTTGAGCTGATCTTTCAAGGGAAGGAATCAGATAGTGATTTGGAATGTCTCAGAGCAGGAAGACAACAAAGAGAAAAACTCTGATGCAAGGACTCTGAGGGAGAGAGGCAGGCAGCAAGGGATTAATTTATCTCGAAAAATAATTCCATAAGTAGTTCCTCACTTCCACATCAAGTTGCAGGCAGGATGGCAGTGGAAGATGTCATTTGAGTGACTCGGTTTTAATGGTTTTAACAATTTATCCAAGTGCTACAAACAGGTCAAGTGGATTTAATTTTAGTTTCGTGAAGTCCTTTCACGTCTTATCCAAGAGGCTTCTTCACTTGTTGGCGGCTGTGGCTCAGGGGTTAGAGCGGTCGTCCACTAACCAGAAGGTTGGCGGTTTCGATCCCATTCTTCCCCATTCCGAATGCCGAAGTGTCCTTGGGCAAGATACTGAACCCCAAATTGCCCCTTCTCATAGAGAAAATTGCTGCACATAGATTCACTGTATTAATGTGTGTGTAAAAAGGTGAATGTAAAACTCGACTCAAGAAAGCATATATAATTACGATATGTTTGTATGTTTCACATCTTAGGTACATGATTGCTGCCTTAATTAAGGATTAATCATCCATTTATTAATGTCAGATAGGCTATTAATACATTCGAAATAGATTTGTAGTTCAAAATTTGCTATAGACAGTGTAATTAGGAGGGAATTCTTGGTCCGGGACGTTCATGGTACCATGTAAGGAAGCAAAAGTTGCTAGTAATCTGCTGATAGCCCTGTCCTGTTTGCACTCCCCCAGTATGGACAGGGATGGAACTACGACCATCGACTGGAATGAATGGCGAGATCACTTCCTGTTTAACCCCTTCCACAACATGGAGGAGATTGTCCACCACTGGAAGCACTCCCATGTGAGTAACTGGGCTCCATTGATAGTAATATAATGACAGGTATGACATTCTGATAGTATGCATACTTTTTATACGTCTGAGATCAGAAGCAGGACGTAGCAGTATTTATCAAAGTATAACAAAAACAACAAGCAGGTAGTTGGGCAAAAAAGTGGTTCAACAACACTGCTGTGTTTATCAATAAATATAAAGACAGATTACTTAAATTTGTTCTATTATGTTTATTTTACTATCTTTATTCAAGAGCATGGCCTTATAGATTGATGGCAGGACTAGATTGAATGTTCAGATTTTGTAATGCTTTCCCTCAAAACCCTGCACTTGTACTCAAGTAGCTCTTGGTTGTGTTTAGATTTGGTCATGGAATTTAGAAAAACTTCAAGAACAGAAGGAAAAATCCATGAGCGGAGCAGAAATGAGCAGCAGACGTTTCACAAGAGAAAAGCGAAAACTGGAGCACAGTAAATCTGTCCAAGCAACAAAATATCTGAGTGCAGGTGCACAAGCAGAGCAGAAGCAGAGCAAATCTAAGCACAAACAGGGTATATTTGAGTGCAAGTGCAGGGTTTTGAGTGAAAGCATTACAAAATCAGATCATGAAATCAATCAAATCTCAAACTGAAAGGCTGAATAAAGATACGCAATACCCATATTATATATACTTAAGGGTCTACTAACAAATAAAGATTGGGCATTTGATTTCTAATGTTGCAATAGATGTTTGACATTGGGGAACATCTGACAGTGCCTGATGAGTTCTCAGAGCGGGAGCGGCGGTCAGGTCTAGTGTGGAGGCAACTGGTGGCCGGAGCCATGGCAGGGGCAGTGTCCCGGACAGGAACTGCTCCTCTGGATCGCCTCAAAGTCTTCCTGCAGGTCAGTCATCTCACACCCACCAACCAGATACAAGGACTTAAAGCTCAGTGATAGACAGGCTTGTTAAGTATTGACTAATGGAATGGAAACCATGCTTTATATTTTACAGTATGTGTGGTTGTGTCTCAAGCTGCTTATATGCAAATAAGCATGTTGCATGTTCCCCACCTTACCCTAATCTTTGTATTTAAATTGTAATATAATATATTAGTTTTGTAAAAAACTTCCGTCTATAATGACAGTGATACTACACATTTGTGTGTGCATGTTGCAACATTTTTTCAAGGCTGAAGCCCACTGTGATTTTCATTTTGTGTAGAGAAAAGAAATAAAGCACAAGGTGGGTAGTTTGGGTGGGTGGTTTAAGCGTTCTTAGCAAAATCACAGAGAAAGGTTTGCTCGGCCCATATGAAAAATGATCACAAACCATTTAGATACTGTAACAGAGAAATAACACTTATCAGCACCTGCAAACCTCCTACTCATTTATTAAAGTCAAATAAGAAACTCTTTGATTACTGATAAAAGGATGAAACCTAATAACCAATGTATCAGCAGTATTTCAGTTTTAGTGGGGTGTAATTAAATTTTTGATGTTGAAGCAGCTATAATTGATATTTCAATATCAATAATGAGGTACAAGACTATATGTGAAACGGGTATTCTGCAGTACTGCCCTTTTATAACATTGTTTAGCTCAATGTTGTTTTTCCAACGTGCAACTGAAAAAACCACTGATAAGCGCCACAGTACAAAGGTGATTTTAGTGAGAGAGCGCTGATAAACTTAATATCCACTACCTGCTCCTTAGCACACTTAGATACCTAACTAGAAGCTGCTGGTGAGCACAGAGGAGTACTTAACTGCTACAGAGTCAGATATGTCCCTTATTGTTGTGGTGGAGTAGTAGTATTCAGTCTAATCCTGAACTATTTCGCACGTAAGATCACCCCCATAAAATAGTTATTTTGATTCACACAATCTGTTTCATTATTACGATTTTCACTTGATTTTAGCACTCTTCTACTACTACACTATTTCTTGAGAAATCTTTCGGGAGCTTCGAAGCATCTGGTTCAACATCTCTTTTTCCTTCCTGTTCAGTTTTTTGTCTCGTACCTGTTGGAAATATATTCCATCCACCTTCTTTGCCTTATAACAAAGGCCATTCTGCCTATATGGACATTTTAAACATTTGTAACTTTCAGGTTGTAATGATATGACTGATATGCACTCTCTGGTGTGTCCAGGTACACGGCTCTACATCTCGAGGGATTAATCTGTGGTCTGGACTGAGGGGAATGGTCAAAGAGGGAGGTGTCGTTTCACTCTGGAGGGGAAATGGTATCAATGTCCTCAAGATTGCCCCCGAATCTGCCATTAAGTTTATGGCCTATGAGCAGGTCAGCACATTCATGTAAATCATTAAAGTGGGAATCTGACGGCTAGCATTGACAGTTGGCTTTATCAATCAATCAATCAATCAAATTTTATTTGTATAGCCCATATTCACAAATTACAATTCGTCTTATAGGGCTTTTACAGGGTGTGACATCCTCTGTCCTTAACCCTCAGCAAGAGTGAGGAAAAACTACTAAATACCCTTTTAACAGGGTAAAAATACGTAGAAACCTCAGAGAGAGCCACATGTGAGGGATCCCTCTCCCAGGAGGGACAGAAGTGCAATAGATGCCATGTAGAAAACATCATCCAGAGTCAATATAGAAATCAGTAAAGGAAATCATGTCAGGATAATAAAATGATGTGGATGCCTTTGCATTAACTTCATCTCATGCTGCCAATTCCAATATCACCATCTCTCGTTTGTGCATTATGTCATCCCCTCCTCCTTTCCTTCCTCTTCTCTTACTCCAGATCAAGTGGGTGATCAGGGGCAATAGAGAGGGGGGCAGTTTGAGGGTACAGGAGAGGTTCATTGCTGGCTCTCTGGCAGGAGCTACTGCCCAGACCATCATCTACCCATTGGAGGTCAGTTTAAAAATTGGGTAGATTTCTCAGTATTTCCCTCTTCAATTAAGATATGATGTTGTCATTGGATTACATTATTGATTAGGACCCAAGTTTTGATATGAATAAACTCCCAAAGTTGAGATGTGAGTCGTCTTACTGGATACACTCAGTAGCCTATATAAATCGTAGAGACGATTTGGTAAGGCAGGTATGACAATTACTGTAGTCAAGTCTGGGAGATATAAGAGCATGAATTATCATCTCAAATTTAGATTCGGAGATGATAGGCTTCAGTTTGGAAGTTAAGGAGAGGAATAGGGTTAGAGCCCTATGAGTACCAGACAGGACCAGAGATCCAGCCATGAGTAATACATTTTTCTTTCTATAAATGAAAAACAGAGGGGGGTAAAGATTACTGCATTTCAATGACAATGAGTGGAGGATGAAAGGGGAATCACATTTTAGGATAAGATGTATGTGATAAAAATGCCAGATCAGCAGAAGATTCATCAGAATCCAACATTCTGAAGGTTGGCAGTATAATTTCTTACATTATTTGCAATGTTGTGAGCAATGTAGCCTGCAACAAAAACAGGCTCACTTAATGATTGCATTATTTATTCTTCTTCATCCTCTCCTGTCCCCATCTGCTGGGTAGGTGCTGAAGACTCGTCTTACATTAAGGAAGACGGGACAATACTCAGGTTTGGCTGATTGTGCCCGACAGATCCTGAAGAAAGAGGGGATCCGAGCATTCTATAGGGGCTACCTGCCAAACACTCTGGGCATCATCCCCTATGCTGGCATTGACTTGGCTGTATATGAGGTATGTGTCTGTACCTGTAATGCGTGTGTAAGGGAACAGGGTAGGGCTGCATATGCAGGCACACACACACACACACACACACACACACACACACACACACACACAAACACACACACACACACACACACACACACACACACACACACACACACACACATGCAGCGGTCAAGAGGTGAAGTGACGTTGGAGTTGAGGGGATCTATTATCAAACCACCTGTTCAACACACATTTAGAAAAGCAATAGTTTTAATTGTTTGGTTCGCGGCCTGCAGTTGACATTATTGAGAAGCTAAAATTAAAGCTGTGTGTCTGTATAGTCTGAGTGATTATTTTAGTTCCCCCACCCCATCAGTGCTACCCACAGTGAATCACAACAGCTGCAGAGAGAGGAGAGGACAGAGGACAGGAGGAACGGCTGAGTTGGACTCTTGCTTCATATCGCTCCCCTGCGAACAATATTAAATTGTGTGGTCTTGTTAGATTGTCACAATAAATATAATGGAATGGAATTTCCCGCAGTAACATATATATCATCATAATTATTCTGCACATCATACATTTTATTGATGGCTTAAATTTCTGTTTCCTTATTTTCACTACATGTTATCAACCAGTTAGAAGAACTCAGTAAAACATAAATATAAAATGATTTTGATACTGAAGTCTCATTAACTTTGAACGTGGTGACATCATGTGTTGCCAAACTGCATTGTGATTCCAGTGCTTGCCTTTGCTGGTGTTGTGTGTGGTACAAGTCTATGGGACATCACAGGGAAAAGGAAACCAGGGTTCTATTTTATATCCAGTCCTGAGGTGACACTCTTGAAACGAGTGATTTGTGGCACTGACTGATGTGTGGAGTAGGGGACCTCTTTTGACTTTGCCACTCTTCTTCTTTATTTTTCCACACTCTCACTGCTCATGCTGTAAGACTTTGAAGAACGCCTGGCTCCAGAGATACTGTGTAAATTCAGCAGATCCAGGAATTTTGGTCTTGCTGGGCTGTGGCACCACCTCCAGCACTTGCGGTCAGCTGGCATCCTATCCTCTTGCTCTCATCCGCACACGCATGCAGGCGCAAGGTAGCCTATTCAGATTTATTACAGACATACTGAGCATGAACAGCAATGGATTGGTTTCTTCTGAGAACCACTGTAACCTCTGCTGCTTCTCTTCTTGCAGCCACTGCTAAGGGTAAACCCAAGCTGACGATGGCGGGCCAGTTCAAGTACATCATATCTCATGAAGGTGTACCGGGCCTGTATCGCGGCATCACCCCCAACTTCCTCAAAGTCATTCCTGCAGTCAGCATCTCCTACGTTGTGTATGAGCACATGAAGAAAGCCCTCGGGGTGGTTAACTAGACTGAGACAAAAATAAGCGACAAAAAAGGACAGAAATGGGAAAGACTCGTTACATTGTGCAGCTTCTCAGACTGAAGATGAACTGGAGGCAATGGCTGGAAGTCTACGGAAAGGAGAGGAGAAACAAGGCATTTTTCAGATATAGCGGTCCTGCTAGAGTTTACACTGCACTTTCTGTTAACAGATTCAGGTTCCAGCTTGGGTAAATTACTGATCATATGCTAGTAGATCAAATTTCTTTGGAGATATGACTGAAATGAATGTTTGTTCTCTCTTACACTATTTGACCACATGCATACATACAATGCATGAACTTCAAGTATATTTTAAATTACACCCTGGTCTATTCTTTGATGTAGCCCCTGTAGAAACATAGTATTACCAAACCCGGATGGACAGAACATTTCAATTCATGACATGCTTGGAGACAGTTTTAGAAAGACATGAAATCTAATGTAGTTGCCTAATGGAATCCCTGTATCTAACCAGCAGACTTTTCTAGACAAACCTTTACTATGCAGAACAGAGTTTACAGTGTATGTTTGATCTGACGGTGCTGCTCGTGTCATCATGTGTACAACCCTCAACAACCCAGTGATGATCAAACCTTGATCAAAAACAGGACTGTGTTGTGGCATAATTAGTCTGGCATGTGTTTAGGTATTTAAACAGCAATAGACTTGTGTCTGGTATCAGGGACTTAATCATGTGACTGTAAAATGATACAACTGTTTGTGGCTGAAGAGGCATTCCTTTTATCTATTATTGTGCATATGATACCTTAAGCCTGACACCATTAAATGGTGTTCCTTAGGGCATTCAATCAATTTGGTTATTGAATATTCATATTTAAAATATGAATATCAAATAATACCTTTAATTGATTAAGGTTACCTCAGGGCACCACTCGTTAAACGAGGGGAATAGACAGCCAATTATTGATTAAGTCCCATAAAAGTATTAATTACAAATGTTGAACTCTGATTAATAATTACATTTAAAACTATAACTGTGTTGCTGTCCTAATACTTAAACACCTCAGGATGTTGGGTGACCATTGTTTACATGACATGAGGTAAAAATAAGCAGCCTTTAGTTTCATGGTTGTGTGGTACAGAGGTGTATGCACAGCCAGCAGTCAAGAGAGAACGGTTGTGTCAACAACAGTTACCAACTCCTCACAGTTTAACTGAAACGTATCTGGATAATGTGAGATCTATATGACAAAACATCATTGATATCTCTAAGTATGTCGTTCAGCCTCATAACTTGAGGTCCACTAAATAGCTTTTTCTGCAGCGTTCAATTGTATCAAGCTGTCATAATCAGCAGATGTAGTTTGCTCAGTTGTCATGGAGATGGCACTGCTGACATTTGCACATATAGGACTTTATCCATGTCTGCTCTAAGGTCAGGTCTGAAACTCTTGAGAATGGAAATGGTCGTTTAAATGAAACAATTCCAACTTAATATCCACTTCCATGCATTTTGAGATTTTAACCAGAGAAGAATGCTTTTCTATCTTTTGGAAGGAGCTGGCACATCCTGCTCTGTTACTGGCTAGATCCAATTGTTTACCACAACCAAACCAGAGGCCACAAGTGCTCTGTGTGCATCACATGTGTATTTGCAGGCAGATTCTAAACCATATGGTTTTCAGTATAGTGTATAAACCTTAAACATATTAAGCTATTTTCTATATCTTGTTCTTTGCACTGAAGCTTCAGCCCAAAACCTCAACCTTAGCTGCAAGTGTCGAAATGTGAGGCTTGGCCTCAACTGCAATTTTATGAGAAAGAGGTAAAAAGGTGACTGGGTGTGTAACTGCGCATGATTGTTTAAATCATATTTTTGTCTATCATGAATATGAACTGCATTAAAAGTAGTTGGTTGGTGCAGTTCTGAAGCAATTGCATGTAAAGGGGTTGGTGATACAATCCTGTAGATTTGAATGTCATTATTTGCATTGCAGGCAAATAGTTCTATCATCTGTATTATTATGCTTAAATGCCTAATTCCTTTCAGAACATTTTTTTTTAAATGTTTTTTCCTGCAAGTATATTTGAAATAATGAATGCTTGTTGCCACCGCGGGGCCTTGCAACCATTACATATAGTATTTTAAAAGCATGAGTGCATGTTTCTAAACCTTTTGTGAAAATCTAAAGAAAAAAAAACAGAGCAGCAACAAGAGCTTTCTAGTTTTGATAAATGGTCTGTCAGTTGAATATGTATGCGCATTTTAAATGGCTTGATGATGGAATTAAATATGTGACACTGGACAAAGAAGAGGGCTCTGACTGTTCAATAACAAATGATATGTTAACACCACGAGCTGCTTCTGTTTGTGCAACTGCGTCTTTATCGTTAAAGCTGCACCTATTCATGTTTGGCCACTTGGGGGCAGTGGAAGATCCTGAAAATACAACACACAGACATATTGGGCCTGATCTTCTGAGCTCCCAAATAAAGACTGATTAATTGCGTGTGCATAATAACAGATTGCACTTTGGGATTGTGGGCGTTTTGCAGGTGATCTCCTAAAAATAATTGCGCAAATGATAACAGGTGCAAACACGGTAGAGGTAGTATAATTAAATTAGTGTTTTGCGTGTGTTACTGGTTCCGCCGTTGAGCATTACAGAGAGCAGAGTGATCACATGTGCAAAGCGAAAATGTAATGCCATGGAATTTGAGATGTTAGTGGAAGAGGCAATCTAACTTCTGTCAATCCAAACATGCTAACATGAGCAGAACAAACCCTTTCTCTCCATCTTCTTCATGCCATCTCATCATGGACAACAGTCGATCCGATCTTGATGGTGGATCATGATCTTGCTGGCTGCTGACCATGGACTATGATTGCAGCAGGACTGCTTTACATATAGTATTGAAGTTATCCCTCAAAATGTTTACCCTCATCAAGTCTGCTAAAACCTTTATCCAGATGATGTTTTCCTACATTTGACATCTATTGCACTTCTGTCCGTCCTGGGAGAGGGATCCGTCACATGTGTCTCTCTCTGAGGTTTCTACGTATTTTTGCTCTGTTAAAAGGGTTTTTAGTAGTTTTTCCTTTCTCTTGTTGAGGGTTAGGGACAAAGGATGTCTCACCATGTTTAAGCCCTAGGAGACAAATTGTGATTTGTGAATATGGGCAATAAAGCTATAATTTGATTGATTGATCCTCACCACAATAACTTCAGCCATCTGTGCCAATGGGCAGCTACTTTTCAAATGTACTAAATTTAAATGCAGTCTAAACCACCGCAATTATTTCCAGGCTTTGTAAATCACATTGCGTGTGCTATATTAAAGTATTCGCATGTATTCCTCTCAATATTTTGGGGGTGGAAACGCTGATAATGCATATTGATAAGGAAAAAATACAAAATGGACAGTGCATGTTATTCTGCACACAATGATAAGTGTGCACCTGCAATTATTAACAAACTTTTTCTATCCACACATTTGGGAAATGACTTGTTACAGCAGCAGGCAGGTCAGAAATATGTAATCAGGAGAATAAAGAAATATGAAAAAAAGGAAAATAACCAAACCACTACAAACGACACATAGTTACAGGGCATAACATACTGTGGTTTGTCGGTGAGGTAGTTGATGGTCCATGCAGCCAGGTGGCGGTCCACTCCAACTACTACCAGCTTTTCCAATTTGAATGACCCTAAGACCACCTTCACCACAGTTACAATTTAAGCTTAACTGCTCGCTATTACATTAACTCATGTCATATATTACAATTCATTACTTTATGTACCTGTATTTCTTTTTTTTATCAAACACATTTCACACAAGTAGTTTATTTGACAGATTCCAGAATTTCTGTTTGGAAATACATGTGGCTATTATTTACACGTTTTTTTATAAAAGTTCTTGGATAATTTACACAGCAATAGGGCAGGTTGTCTCTGTGGAGTCATGCTGCTGCCTAATCACAGGTCAAAGGTCACACTGACATTATATGAGAAAAAGTGTAAACAAAAACTGCACAGGTTGGCAGAGGCATATAACCGCAAGGTGTGGTCATGTCTATGAACTCATTGACTATGGACTCTATCTTATTATGGGCTTTTGCCTTCAGTGGTACATTTAGTTTGTAATATGATGGTCACCCAATTGCAGCATATTTATTGATAGAAATTGAAGGGTAATAGATCACATTTTTGCACACAAGGGTTCATCCATTTGAAGAGCTGGAACCAATCCCAACTGACATTGGGCGAGAGTCCCTCACATGGCACGCATACAGAGACTAACAACCTCTCACATTCATACCTATGGACAATTTAGAGTCTCCAGTTAACCCTAACGCCATTCAGTGGGAGGAAATACCAACAGGGCAGCTTCTTGCTGTGAGGCAGTGATGCTAACCACCACACCAAGTAAAGATGAACCTCATTAGAAGTTCTTATCTTCTAATATTTGATGTGCATGTCTCCTATGTTTATTTAAATATGTCATATTTGGTGTGGAGCCAGATATTTCTATTGACTTTAAATGTGGTTGTATTAAGGTGCATTACTAGTAGTCTGTGAGTAGACTAGGGAGTTGTGAGAGTTGTTGTAATGACTTTATTTAATTAAATTAATGATCATATGTTGACAATTAAAAATGTCTACAGCACTACAGCTCTTACTTTACATTTATCACACCATGGTTTATTCATTATTTTTTGCAAAAATTCACTTTTGTTGAAAATCATGCAAAAAACATTCGCTTAATATTGGCTGCTTTTAGCCATTATGTTTACCGTGTAATTACAAAAAGAAGAGTCCCGCTCATGTGGTGTTCATGAGTTTTAACGTGTTTTCTGAAGTTCATTTTTTGGATGATAGGTCAAAACTGTATATTGTAATTTTATTCATATGAAGCTTTTCTTCAGGTCAGAGGAAAATTATATTCCAAACAGTCATCTTTTTCTCTGTGATATACATTTATATTTCCCTCATTAAATCACCCACCTGCTACCTTCCTAGATTGTTTTTCTAGACACAACAGCAGGGCACATATGGACATCCATGTTCTCACATGCTCATCACAATTTGTATTTGGTGTGCAGTAGGCCTATATTAACCTTATAACAAATGCAGAGAGATAAACAAAAATAGGAATCATCTACGCTGACAGATGTGCGGAGCTGAGCTCCAGCCTTGATGACAGAGCACTATTGTGCTGCAACCTTTATGAATAAGGCCTCTGTACTGAAAGGCCTCCAGGCTACATAGTACTGGATTCTGCTGGTGTTGTTTTTCTTCCCCAGGTGTCCTCATTAGGCCAGAGACTGACCCGAGGATCAGAGAAGCAGTTGCAGTGAACCCAGACAGATGGATGCAGGACACATTAGCCCCTACTCGTTTTACTTAGACTCTCCAGAGGCTTTCTACTCTTGGATTTTCATTGTCTTGTTTTAGTTGACTTTTATAAATTAGTGAAACAACTGAACAACAATTAAATAAAAGTAATCTCACTTCTGTATGTCATAGTTAAATATGGATTTTAGTCCTCCCTAACGTTAATTTTCATTGTGTATACATATTATACACATTGGACAGGTGAAATACTGCTGAAAATAATTTCAATAAATTTTCTTTCCTTAAATCATCTCAGCCCAAAATATGGAAATGGTAAAAAAACTTGTTGGAAGCTGGTGTAAAACATAAGGGAAATGCAGACTCAATTAACCAATTATAAGATTGTTCATATAGGAATTACCAGACCCCCTGTAAAATGGCAATCTTGAAGCTACGGGATACTGGCAGGGTGGAGCTGTGAAAAAAACAGAGGCACACTCATTTACATGTCACCTAAAAGCAAACGATAGGTAACTTTGGGAAAGTATTATCACATTCCTTAACAAAGTACTTGGAATAAAGTTGGCAAAATATAAGACAGGATGGGACTGTTTGTTCATAAGATTTTATAGTGCAGACAGGCCCTTATCACAGGCTGCAGGATTGATCTCAGATACTTGAAAACTAAAGAAAACACTCCCTTTAATGAGTGGTGGGGAGAAATGATTAACTATCAACAATTCATTTTTAAATTCAACAACAGACAGGGAGTATTTTGCAAATGATGGGGCAGTTGCATAACCTGACTCATCAGTGTATTATCAACTGTGTGTTGTGGTTTTAAGTAAGGGATACTTTTTCACATTTGCAATATCTTGCTGAAATAATGTATTTGTTTTTTATTTTAAACTGAAGGACCTCACACGCGGGCACGTACGGCAGGTGTATGAAACGTCTACTGTATTTATTTATCTATAAGTTTATTTACTTGTTTATGTGCCAATGCCCCTGTTTCATGATAACAAAGCATATCGAAGCCCAACAAAATGTAAATAACATAATACAATGTATAATTTAAAAAATAAATCGTCGTCGTCACGGTGACCTATCAGGCTCTGTGTCAGCGCGTGACGTGGACGCTGCCAGCGTGGAACGCACGTAGCCCGTCAGTCCAGGAAGTGATTGTCCGGTATGTTGACGGTGAAGCAGCCGCCGCAGTAAATACGTGTCAGTCCCAACCTGCAGGAACCTGCTGAAGATACTCCTTCACATTCTATCTCTTCAAATTCATCTCGGTGAGACTGTCAACTGTGTGTGTTTGAGAGAGAGAGAGCGAGCGAGAGCGCGGGGGAGAGCTCTGTCAGATGTGTGTAGCTTTGTGTAGCTGTGTGTAGCTGTGAGTGAAACTGAGGCAAGCTGTTTGTAGCTGTGTGTGTAGCTATGTGAAGCCGAATGGTGCTGTGTTAGGCTGTTTGTAGCTGTGTGAAGCTGAGTATCTGTGTGTGAAGCTGTGTGACATTGCCTGAAGCTGTGTGACGTTGCGTGTAGCCGTGTGACGTTGTGTGCTCCTGTGTGACGTTATGCGTTCCTGTGTGACGTTGCGTGAAGCTGAGTGACGTTGTGTGTAGCTGTGTGTAGCTGTTTGGCGTTGTGTGTTCCTGTGTGACGTTGTGTGTTTCTGTGTGACGTTGTGTGTTCCTGTGTGACGCTGCGTGTAGCATAGTGACGTGTGAAGCTGTGTACCATGGAGATGGCACCTCTCGTACAGGAAGTCGAGTTGGACCAGTCCAGTTTGTTGTTGAGGTGAACACCAAGGTATCTGTTGTCCCCTACGATTTAAAGTCCACATCCTGGATGTTCTTTCATGTAGTCTAGGGTGACTTCCTTTGAAAGTATCTCACCATCTCTATTGTCTTGTTGGCCTGCGTTGTTGTGACGGCAATTTATATAACACCAGTGGAAAAAGTCAGTGATGACCCCCCTGTACAGCAATTCCCTCTGTTACATGACCGACAATAGCTGTGTCATTTGAGGTCTCTCCACACCTCTCTTTTGTTGTTCTACTGGTTGCATTCCGCCAACTTCTTCTATACCCATCCTTGCCCTTCCTTATCTCCTTCCTTAGGTCCCTCTGTACTCACTTCAGTTCATCTTTATCCCCTGCTTTCCCCCTTTTCTTGTTGAGTAGGGCCTTTAGTGCAGGGGTCACTCAGGGGATTGTCGTTGGAGGAGCACCATACCCTCCGGGAGGGCACAGTGTTCTCAACGCAGAAGTTTATGGAGTCAGCTATGCAATGGGTTGGTTTGTCAACACAGCACTCCCCAGTCTGTGGTCTCAAAACAGTCCCTTGGTGCCAGGTTGATCTCCTAAGACCATTTCCTCACATACCTTTTGGTTGCGGGTTGGTTATTCACCATTATGTAGGCAAGGGAGCAGACAAACTAGGTAGTGATCAGCGCGGCATGTAATCATTAATATTTTTATATTAAAATTCACTATTTATAGTCTATATTAAAATGCAGTGAAAATAGAAAAAACACAGCGCGTTTCCTCATTGAGATCTTTGTTACAAGATGAACAACTCTTGTGGCAGTTAAACAGGATCCGTTCAATGGTTACACTTGAAAATATGCGCTGCTGTACTCTTTAGCCCCGATGAGAGAGCAGCAGCTAGCCGCTGAGAGCTAGCTCGATTTGACGTTACTCGACCTCTCAGTCCGGTTGTTGTCACGTCCTCACTCCCGGAGCCCCTCACCCAGACCTGGGTCTGTCCGGGTCCCTTTCCCCGTGGACTGAGGGTCCCTGTGCGGACAAGAAGCCGAGCAGTGGAGCTAGCTCCAGGCTGCTTCCTCTGGCTGCTAACATCGTCACTGTGCTTTGTTCAAGGCAACTGGGATATTCCGACCTCCAGCCACATAACGAAATCCAACTTTTTCGTCGATGAAATTCTTAATGATCAATAATCGATCGTCGATTAATTATGCCCATCCCTAATGTCGACAGTAATTGCGATAACTCCCGCGGCAGGTAATAATACTGAATGCTAACAACTAGCAGCTCAAATGCTAAATGTTCTAAGCCTTATATGTGATACTTGAGTATTGCGTATACCTGCAAGACTGTGTACTAGATGTAGACTTACAGTCAAAATCCAAAAGGAAGATGCCTTTCTACTGTTTGATACATTATGCAAGTTCTGGATTTGTGAGATAATTTTCAAGTCAATACTGTTGGCAGGGGCCTGACCTCTTAAAATTTTTTATTTTAGCATTGTTTACATCGCTGCCATCTGGATGATTGGATGTCCGCAATAGCAGGTAGCATAATAACATTACACAGGTATTATTCACTGATTACGTATTTTTTTTAAATGTTATGTATCTATTTAATAAAACTATAACAGTAACACTGTGATAAAACAATCACACCTTATGAAATAAATATAAAACAGCAGAAATTTTAAAAGAGGCTTGTAGATGACAAAATGTCCAAATAAATGACTAAATGTGTCACAGTGACACCTGTTTGTAATACAAATTATGCTGATATATTGAGTCAAATTAGATTTTAAATTTACTTTTTTATTTGACTGTTAATAATTTGATTACTCTTATCTTCACTCGCTCTATAGTATGATACATTTTATTTTAGGCAACACATTAAACATGTATTTGATATAATATATATTTCATATTTTTTTTAGAATGTATCCATATTCCTTAATTTTGCTTTAATTAATGACAGCATGCATTATGCATTACTAATGTTGATAAAAGTAATTGTAGTTCACAGTTGACCTTTGCAGAGAGCTTGTACAACATTTAGGAATGTAAGTAGTATAATAAAATCCGGAGGTTTAAATAATGCTCCCTTACAGTTTTTCTCCATTGTTTTGGCTCATTTCACGAAACAGAAATGACATTCTCAAAACAACACGTGCAAACCTCCAAACCACTGGGCACTTGTTCACAACAGATTTGAATATCTCATTCCTTTAATCAAATTGCAATTGTATTAGCACATCCTATCACATGACAAGTACAATTTCCAACAGCTTGCACAAATTTCAAATGATTTAGCACACCTTTTCAAACGGTTAGGTACAATTGCCTTCAGTTAGCCCGATTACCAATTGAAAGTATATTGCTGGTCAAAACAGACTATTGCTTCTCAGTCAAGTTGTTGTTCTCTGCAGAACATGTTGGCATTATTTCTTTGGGTACATCATCACCTGTACAATAGTTCACTCTACTGTCAAAATCTTTCAGGCACATAATACCATGAAAAACATCATGGTATATACTGTAATAAGGATATCTTTGATCATCGGCTTAATTTTCAGGTGCAACTAGAACTTTAGTAATCAAGGTTGAGTTGAGTCAAAAGGTCATATCTCACTATGCCAAATTTCAGTTTTGATGTGCTTATTGTTTGACAGTATATTGTGCTGTGCACATTTTCTGTTACTGTAAGCACGATGTATGGCAATTACTGTAACAATTTCCATGGCAGTATGAGTTCAATAAAGTTATTTATGTAAAACCTTGAATTAATCTTTGTTCTGTTTGATACACATAGTATTCTGGAAAGAAAACATCTACTGTAACCATTCAGTGTCAAAGGACTGACCTAAGATTTAAATCTGCACATGAGTGATATTTCTATGGTCCACTGCCATACTGACAAAACATCTAAACATTTTGACCTGTAGTGTTTAAACAATGCCAAAGGGACTTTTCATTTTGGGGGCACTGACAATTTGTATGAGTAAAGGATTTAGTTTTGACTGATGAGTTGGCTGTTTTGGGAGAGATATGACCTTTTGCAGGTGTGCCATGTAGTTGTGCTGAACCATATGGGCTATTTTGCCAATTGCACTTAGAGCTCTGAGAATGTCATTTCTGTTTCATGAAATGAGCCAAAGCAATTGTGAAAAACTGAAATCTGCTTTGAGACATGCACTGAATGGACATTCTACGGAGGGCCTGTATGCAAGAATACAAATTCACAGTGAGAGAGTGGGCACGTTAAAGATGGTCTAACACGTTACAGATGCTAAAATTAAGGATTATACAGATTTGTAAGGAAGTTTGTCAGAATAAAAAAGCAGCCACACATATAGAAGACACAGTAAAAGTGTTGCAAACAAAAACCCTGCAGCAGAATAAGAGTAAAAGGCAAACTCCAGAGAAAGAGCGGACTCAAATGTGCAGCTAAAGGGATTGTAAAATGAAAATTCAACCTTTATCTACTCACCACTATGACGACCGAGGGATGGGTGAAGTGTGTGAGTCTACAAACACTTTTGGAGTCTCAGTAATAAACAGCGTTGCAGCCGCATCCAATCCAATTGAAATAAATGGCGACCAGTTCTTCAAACGCCAAAAACAACATATAATGCTTCCATACTGCCTTTAGCCAGATTATGTTCCTGCCTGGAGCCGCGTTCACGTTCACGTGAACATGCCACACACAAGCTCTTGTCCAAGGGTGTGCATTACTGGTAGCATTGCTAGTTCCAGTACCTTCGGGAGCAGACATTTAGACTGAAAACATGCAGTAAATGATTCTGTTTCGAGTGGAATTTGAATGTCGGGTCTTACGGACACTTTGATGATAACCCAGAAGCAGTATGGAGGCATTTAATGGTTTATACAGTTACATTAATTGTATTGGAAATGGTTTACCCCTGAAACTCCGAAAGTGTTTTGTGGACTCAAACACTTCACCCACCTCTCCATTAGCATAGTGGAGTGGATAATGAGTGAATTTTCATATTTCTGTGTACTATCTTTTTCAGGACAATCACTACATGGCTCAGCCAGTTTTAAATAGCAGGTCATGTCTCAATGGTTATTGTCCAAAGTCAATACAGCAACGTGTTTACAAATCAAGTGTCCACACCCATTTGAATGCGCTTCTATATTCTACCCTCAAAGCCTTAAATTCCAGTCCATCAAGTTTAGAAACCTTTTCAGCTTTCATTGCCAGTGTAATGAGGAGATGAGGTTTGTTATTATGAGAAATACAATTTTTGCGATGAAGCTAATCCATCCACATTTGACATCTGTTGATTGATTGGTGGCAAAGAGTTAAGTTTAACATGTCGTCTTTAATCGATCAAATTAATTGTTCTTTGCTTCAGTCTGTTTGTATGATGTCTTATTTAGTTAACTTTTTATCTATTTTGTATGTAAAGTTTAACAACCTTTAACACTTATTTACCTTGTGGTTATCATCAGCCCTCTTAATACCTCTCATAGAACAAAAAAGTGATGCTAATAGATGTTCTGTATGAATGTATGTTAATGGCAAACTGTACTGTACAAGACTATGAAAAGGTTATTTACTGTAAATGCAGACCATTTACCATTTAGTAGCATTAATGCAGAAGGCAGAATTTTTTGAACTGCTGGTGAACACACTCACTGCACCAAAAGATTCACCATTAATTCACAATAACAGATACAGAACTTAACCAAGTTTTAGCCTCTGCTAGAGGTTTCTTCCAGTTAATGAGGGGTTTTGTCTCTCCACACTCGTCAAAGTGATGCTCATTGTGGGAACTGTTGGGTTTCTTTATAATTGTTAAGGTTGCTACCTCTATGTAAAGTGCCTTGAAGTAAAGTTTATTATGATTTAACCTGAAACAAATACAATTTAATTTAAAGTAAGGGATAACAGTAGATTAATTTCACAGCCAATCTGTGGACCAGCTGCACATTATAGTCTCAAATGCATAAGGAATAGAAATGTTGAACTTTGTGTTGTTGATAATATGTACAATACTGAGCATAGTTTCAAGCACAAACAGAGAAACAGAGTATTATCAAATCTATATTTGCAGTGACCAGGTACAATGATGTGAAAACTGAAGACTATATAAAACGTATACCACCTTACCTTCTTTCAGTCTTTATGACACAATGTAGTGTACTGCTACTTGTCTGTTGTCATTTCATCTCATATAACTTAATACAATGGAAAAGGTCCAACTGGATGCGTTCATCTGGGGCCTGAAGTGGACAGTGTATCACAGGTATAATGTGTTTCCCATAACTGACAGTAACAGATGATCGAGTTTGACTTTGAATGGGACACATCAGCTTTATTTTGGATCATTATGGCTTAATTTGGTCTCCTGTTTATTGACCTGCATATTAACTTGTAAACTTGTAAATTAACACACATTTCAGAATTGTACCCGAAGATATATGCTTGGAATACATTGCCAGTGCGTCTAAATATTTAAATATGTGTGTGTATGTTCATTGTGTAAACTAACAGTTTTTAAAATGATTGTCCTAATATTCTCTTGATTTCTCTACTAGCACACTCACACACTTACACACACATACACACGCGCACACACACACACACACACACACACACACACTCACACTCACACACACACACACACACACTCACACTCACACTCACACACACACACACACACACACACACACACACACACACACACACACACACACAAACCATAGATGATGGTGGACTTCACACTGGCTCAAGTGGGCAAGAATCTGAGTGAAGCCATGAGGCTTCTGGGAGATGGACAGAGGTAAGATTAGAGGCTGCTTTCGACAAAATCACACAGTAGGAAAATTAAGAACAAGTTACACAAAGGACTATCTGATGATCCTGTGAATCTTAGATCATAGACTCACTTTGACCATGCTGTACAGTTAGTCTTCTTGATAATGGCTATTCAATGTTTTTCACCTAGACCAACCAAAGAGAAAATTTAAAAAATGAATGGCATCCAATAATGAATTTCTAGCTAAGAAGCACATTAATGCAACATTATATAATGTCTTAGATTGTACTTATCTTTGTGTCTGTGTTCTTGATTTGTTAAGAGAGTTGGAGACAGGAACAGAAATCCGACGTTTCAGCAGAACCAGCATCCCTGGACCCCTGCAGGGAGAGTAAGACACACACACACATGCACAGGCACAAGCACACAAACACATACATACAAACAAAAACATATAAAGTTATTCACAGCCAGACTGTAGCCCTCTGAATCTGATTCATTATTGGTTATTCAAATTAATGCGGAAAATACCCTTGTTTTGCCTTGTTTTTTGTCAAATTCATGTATTTTAATAAAAATTAGACCAAGTTTGGCGCCCCCAGGTGACCAGTGGCATCCTGCTAGACACATTGGATGGTTCATTTGAGTCATTTTCATGATTTTCATGATTTTTTTTTCATCCAGGATTTATGCCCTCCGCCTGTTTTTTTTTACCCGCGAATGAGGCTCGATTTTCGGGTAGAAATCGGCCAGTCACCCCCTGGAGCTCCAGGGACATTTTCTGATGTTCTCCTTTACACGTGGCATCTATTGCACTTTTGTCCGCCCTGGGAGAGGGATCCCTAACATGTGGCTCTCCCTGAGATTTTTAGGTTATTTTTACCCTGTGTATGTTTTTTTTTAGTTTTTCCTTACTCACTCTCTTAGTGGCAGAGGATGGTTCACGGTGTTACAACCCAATGAGACAAATTGTGATTTGTGAATATGGGCTATACAAATATAATTTGATTGATTGATTGATTCACCTGGTAATATGAGACATTTTTGACAATTAAAAAGACCTGAAAAGCCTTCAGAGATTAAAACGGTGGCAGGGAGTGACAGCATGGACCTGGCAGCTGTATCAGATTGTAGGCTATTTGAAAGGTAAACAGACACTTCAGGACACAAAGGCAAATATTCATGTAGGCCAAGGGCGTGTACACACTTTTTAGTTTTCATTATTACATTCTCTTCTTTACAGGTAAACATATGGGAGGTGACAGCATGGTGAAAAAGCAGCCACTCCAGTATGGTGCATGGCACCTGCTCTCTCGAAAAGAAAACTAAAAACTAGAACAGCGTTTATCCAATGGCACCAATAGTTGAACATACACAGAGCCGGATGGCCCTATACACTCACTATTCAAGTTAAGTGCCCCACACTTTTAAGTAAAACTAGAAGGGCACTCAATAGAGCACAGACTTCTGCCAAGACCCAACTGTCCTCTTAAATGCAATCAACCTGCACCAAATGGCACACACTCATAGACATCAGTCCCTTAAATGTGTCTCATTTTTTTTTCTACAAGATCCTTTACTTACTGCATGGGAAATCAGTCAAAAATGCCCATTCTCACAATGTTGAAGCATTAAAAGATTCCTGGATCTGCCCCTTTGTCCAAGTTTAATACCTTCTGTCATTACACAGCCCTCCGCCAATTTTCATTCAAAACAGTTTTATCGTTTTTCGGTAATCCTGCTTAAAGGCAAACAGCAGTCAAAACATAAACTCCTTTTGTGGAGGTTATTATTTGTGAAATGTTTTTATCTGATGAATATTAATACTTTTTAAAATACTATACACACTTGAGGTTGATAGTACATTTTATATGGTTTGTTGGAAAGTGGCAAGAGTTTGAAGCTGATTATTGGTTCCTTTGTGTCTCCTGTGCAGTGGTCAGGATGTTGCCACTATACTGCACTTAGTTCACAACCTCCTTCACGAAGAGGAAGAGAATGAGGACAAGCCCTGCCGACAGTAAGTAGAACTAAGTTAAATTATAATCATTTTCCGAGCCGGGAAGGATTCATCTGGTGCAGCCTCCGTTTCTCAGCCATGGAAGGACACATTTGACAGTCTAGTCACACCGCTGTGATGCAATTGATCTTCAAATGCAACCTCCGAAGGATGTAGCCCTTGAAATTGAGACAGAGCTCATGAGTCCAAGAGAACCTTTCTCACAGTATTCCTGGGCGGCTGTGGCTGAGGGGTAGATTGGTCGTCCTCCAACCTGAAGGTCGGCAGTTCGATCCCCAGTCTGACCCATCTGCATGCCGAAGTGTCCTTGGGCAAGATGCTGAACACTGAATTGCCCCCCATAGAATAACAAAGTGCTGCGTATAGATGCACAGTATTATGACATAATACTTAACACTGCATAGCACTGTCAGCAGATAGTTACTGTTGTTACTGACCTGTATTTGGTCCCTTTTTTCTTTTCCAAATCAAATTCATCTGGGAAAATTCTTAACAATAAAGAATGCTTTATAACTATGAGTTAAGTTGATGCCATTTATCATGTGTTTTTAATGATGGCATTACTTTAAGGTGTGGGAAAGCTGAGTCATTTCAGACCTGTCATGAAGCCTTAGTTTTATTGTTGAGGTGTAAATGTAGACACTGCAGACACAACAACTTAGTATAGGCCTGATTACAAGGAAGGAAAGAAGCACAGTGAGCAAAACAGTTTATGTTGTGTGACATTAGCTTTGCATGTAAATTATCTGAGATCAACACAGACTGCTCAATGGAAATGGATAAATGGAGGCAGTTGACATAAAGTGCATTACAATGCTGTAATTTGTTGTCTCCAGTAGGATGCAGAATGTGGGTGAACAGGGTCACATAGCGCTGCTGGGTCACAGCCTGGCCGCCTACATCTCAGTGTTGGACAGAGAGCGACTGCGGAAGCTGACTACTCGGATCCTTTCTGACACCACACTCTGGCTCTGCAGACTTTTCAGGTACCGTTGTGGAAACAGCCTTGCAGTACAACTTATGGTCTGTAGAAATCAACTCTGTATGTGTTGGTGACATGATGGCTACACAGTTAATACCAGTGTAAGCTCAGTAGCTTTCTATCACAGCAAGTTGGACCAGCTCATAGGTTTCAGCTCTTTAAAGTCTCAGACTGATGAGCACTTAGACATTGAAGGGTTTGCCAGTATGTATTAACTGTAAATGCCAGTGTATTCTCAGCTTCCTGATAATAAACCTACCACAAACAAAACTGGATTTCCACAATGACTTCATCAAGTCTTTTTTTTTCTCATGGCTGGTTTGCACAGTTATTGACTTTGCAGTGAAGGCTTAAAAAAAAGGTAATGAGAAACAACGCTGAAGATAATTAATATGCAGTACAAAACACAAACCATGCTGTTAACAAATATTAAATAATTGCTTGATATGCCTTGATAAATATGAATTACTACTACACATCTACTGTGTATATTTACTTTAGCTACCTTGCAATACACGGAAGTATTCTGCAGCATTTTATTATCTATCTGTCTGGTGTGTTATAAGCTTTAAGTAGATTTCATTATTATTTAATACTTAATTTAACCGTATTATTATCGTGATGTATTTGGATGCAGAAAGGCATGAAACAGACAGGTGAAAGAACTGATGGCATGAAAACCAACATCAATCGTCAAATATAAATTGAAATCAAACGTTAAAAAGTAAATGTACCTGCTACAATAAAATACGTACTACTACTACAGATGATTAACAAAAATGTATAATGCCACCATGTTAAAGAAAGTGGAAAAAATCCTGGATCCGCCAATTTTTTAAGATCTGTTTAACTTTTTTTAACATGGTGAGATAGGGTTTTAGCCTTTCTGTGGCATATATGGTGCCCAAGTGCCTTTCTAGTTTTCCTTGTTATAAGTCTGAACAACTCAACACATCGAATCTGTCTCTCAGGTATGAGAATGGTTCAGCCTGCTTCCATGAGGATGACAGAGATGGCCTAGTCAAAGTGTGTCGTTTGGTCATCAATGACCGCTATGAAGAATATGCCTCTGAAGGTTATGCAGTTCTCAATTCCAAACAGCCCGTCATCTACCAGAGTGCTTCCTGCAGGCCTGGTCTAGGACAGCACCTGTGCAGCCAGGTAGGAAAGATTAAACATAAAAGAACACACAGAACATTCGCTGATCCACTCTTCTCCTTCCACTGTGAATATTCACATCCCATACAAAGAGGGATTGAAAAACAAACATTCTCAGTCAGGGCTTTTTAAAATACCTGGAAGCAGTGTGATTACTGTAAGACTGATATAAAGTGAGGTCCAGAAGCTTGAGACCACTTTTTTACCATTCAGGTAAAATCTCAAACTTTTGGACCTCATTGTAGTCAAACATATTTGACCGTATTAATTTTTTTGCATAAATAATAGAAAGAGATTTTAATGTCAGTGTCTGTGTCAACAGCTCGGCCTGCCTCTGTCCAGTTTGTGCACAGTCCCATGTAACACCGTCTTTGGGTCCCAACACCAAATGGTAGGATAGTATATGAAAAAGACACATAACCAGATGTAAGTTAGATAGTTCAAATGAAAATTATAACCTGTTTGTCACTGTCAGGATGTTGCCCTGTTGGACAAACTCATCAAAGAGGACATAGACGCTGGAAAGCTTCCTTTGCTGTTGATTGCCAATGCAGGTGAAGGACAATCACTGATTTAACTTTAAAAATTGTTTTCATGCGGTACCATTTCAGCAATATTAGTTTATCATTAGATAAGTAGCTTTTCTGCAGTGTAAATATGTTAATTTGGGCTTAAGAGGAGTAACTAGTTTGTGTTCATTTCACAGGCACCCCTGGGGCCGGCCACACAGACAAGCTGGGCCGTCTGAAGGACTTGTGTGACCAGTACAACATGTGGCTTCATGTGGAGGGGTGAGTGCATTTTATTCCTCTACAATAGTTTGAATTAAAGTATTACGCCGGGTTAACACTGGACGCGGAAGTGCCGCGCAGCTCCATTCTCGCGCGTGCATTTCTCAGCACCGGTCAGCCCGCGATTCTGCTTTCTCCGCTTGTTGTGGTATGTCACCCGTTCAATGTAGGGGTTCGGGGTTAAATTATAATGGTCTCCATAGCGTCTTGTGTGAACCTGGCTTTAGAAAGTCCAAAAAGTGCTTGTTTGCTGAGCATGAAGCTGCCCCAACTAGAATCAGAATTGAGATAAATTGTCAAGCAAGTTTACACATATAAGGAATTTGCTGTGATATGTTTTGTGCAATCCATAAATATAAAAAATAGGAAAATAGGAAAGAAAAAGAAAAATAAAAATAAATACTCTGTAAAGAAAATGATTGTCTGGGTAGTGAAGAATGTGATTGTGGATACAACAACTGAGATGGGACTGCTCCTTCAAGTTGAAAGGTGCCAGTTGGTGGATATACTATTGCTTCCTTTTAGCTATATATACAGTATATCTATTTATATACATGTATATAGTTTTATATGCACATACACATAAAACTATAAATAATTAAATTTGGGGCCTGCATAGAATCTATATTTTGTCCCACATTGCATATGCAGATTAGTGAGTAAATTAAAGTTATTTGAATACAAATGAATATACATATATGAAATAAGAGATGTTAAATAGGATTTGAGGAAATATGGATGATGAAAGAAGATTTTTTTTAATGCAAATTAGCACTTTGATGTTTAGGCATGAATCTCTGGTGACGTTGTTTATAGAGTTTTTTCTTCTTTTTCAGGGTAAACCTTGCAACCCTGGCACTGGGTCAGGTCACGTCTGCTGTGACGGTAATCATATTTAAATGCCATCGTCTATGTTTTTCGTGAAAAAGTTTACATTGTTAAGTCACCTTGGACAAAGGCGTCAGCAAAATGTAAAGTAATGCAACATTACCCAAGGTATTAGTTGTACATGTACATGCCTTTGTCTGAATTGAATGGTTAGGACTCACTTAATGTTTCTTCGAGTAACTATAGATTAAAACCGAATAGATAAACCAGACTATGTGATTGCATCAAAATAAGTGTTAAAATCCTTTGTATCGTTCTTTTCCAACTGCAGCAAACATATTTTAAATTTTTTTTATGCCTATGTCTGAATAAAGCAATGAAAAGCATTTAAGGGTCGGTGCATACCCATATGCATTGTGTTTATAACCCAAGCAGGCAATACTACCTTTATGACAGATGAAGGTATATGGAAGTAAATCTGTGTCATCGGGATTTGAAACAAAAAAGACATTGAATTTCTAGCACTGAATATTTATGCATTGAAATTATGTATTTGAATGTTTTTCAACGTTTAAAATTCAACCGCAAAAAATTCAACCTCAAAAAATTCAAGCTCAAAAAATTCAACCGCAAAAAATTCAACCGCAAAAAATTCAACCGCAAAAAATTCAAGCTCAAAAAATTCAACCGCAAAAAATTCAACCTCAAAAATTCAACCTCAAAAAATTCAACTGCAACATCCGGGGATCCAAGGAGGAGCAATCGATTCCAGATTCAAGATCGGGAGCGTGCGTCAAGCAACGAGAGCGAGCGGGAGTGACCGACACCAATGCAGCTGTCCAACAATGGTGCTTTAAACTCTTCTATATGCCATCGGTGTAGTTTGTTTCTGTAAGATGTAGTATTTGGTTTAACACATGTAGTAACAGGAGAGAGAGACAGTGGAGCGAGAGAGAGAGAGAGAGAGAGCTGGGTGAGCGACATTCACTTTTAACGGGAGAGAGAGCGGCGCACCGCGCTGTTAAAGCTCGTCTACAGCAGATAAACACAAACAAGTCAGGCAGGGATCATATAATAAGTATTATTTTTCCTATTAAATAGTGGCCCATCCAAAATTGAAATCCTGGCGTTACCCATGCCAGTCACTGGCCCGTTCGGAAAAAAAAATCCGAACATCATCTCGTTTAAGTTCCACTTAGTTTATGTCCAATAAAGTCCGTGAATGTACACATGTCAGCTGTCTATTACTACATCTTACAGAAACAAACTACACCGATGGCATATAGAAGAGTTTAAAGCACCATTGTTGGAATTTTTTGCGGTTGAATTTTTTGCGGTTGAATTTTTTGAGCTTGAATTTTTTGCGGTTGAATTTTAAACGTTGAAAAACATTCAAATACATAATTTCAATGCATAAATATTCAGTGCTAGAAATTCAATGTCTTTTTTGTTTCAAATCCCGATGACACAGATTTACTTCCATATACCTTCATCTGTCTGTCTACTGAAACTCTATGCTCATCATGGCATTGTACACAGCGAAAGGGGTACAGATTTTGTTCCGAATCCTGCTTGATGCAGGACCGTAACAGACATGGTGAGAAATGAAAAGAGTGTGAGAAAGAGAGTGTGACAGAGGAGCAGAGGCAATAATGGCTGTAGTTGTCACCGTGGAATTCCTGTTGTGCTCAGGAGGCAGACAAACCTCAGCCTAACATAGACCCTGCTCTGTAGTTGCACACTGTGTGCATACATCATCCCTTATCCCCCCTCAAGACTGATCAGCTCTAAATGTTAATGATCTGTTGATTCCCTCCTAACTGTGAGAGGAAATGCCATTTTATGTTTACCTTTTTTGGTAAAATATTGTTCTTCCCTCTCCAGGCAGCTACAAGAAGTGACAGTATGACACTGACACCAGGTCAGTGGCTGGGACTGCCTGCTATATCCGCTATCACCCTCTATAGGCATGAGGACCCAGCGCTGGTAGGCCAACAATTTTCTGTCACTTTTTTGTTTGAGTTTTTGACTTTGTGAACAGAGATAGGAAACTTTATTTTCATCCTACGTGGTTGTCTGCAGTGAAGATTTAATTTTCATTGTTTTTTCATAAAATGAAACTTTTTTTGAATGCTGGCTTTTCAGAGGTCTGTGAAGCAATAAACACAATCTTCAGACCCAAATTCACAACTTTTTAAAATAAAAGCTCTACCATTCCACTCTGTATAAAGCATTGCAACAACAAAAGCAACGTTGTGCTATAAATTCTATGAATGCTGTTACCATGACAGAGATCACCACCTGTGCTGTGTCAGTTTATTATGGTGAAATTACAAAATCAAATTTTCTAAACAAATTGGTGTTGCTTTTGACCCACAGTTTGACTCTGTTGCCATACACTGTATAAGGAAGAATAAATGTTTAATTGAACTAGAATTTTCTCATTTTAATCTTTGAAGGGTATTTTATGTCCAACTTTTACTTGGTGTGTTTGTCTTTCCCTGAGAGTCTGACAGCTGTGAGTTTGTGTTTTGTCCCTCAGTCTTTGGCAGCAGGTTTGACCTCCAGCCAACCTGTGGAGAAGCTGCGAGCGCTGCCTCTCTGGCTCTCCCTGCAATATCTTGGTCACAATGGAATTGTCCAGAAGATCAAGCACGCTACCACTCTGGTGAGCATCACTTAACATCCCAACAAACATCAGAGGGTCATTTTTACGCTTTTGCTTCTGTACAGAATAAAGAAATGAAACACAAAATGTCTGATGGGAGCAGTTATGTTCTGGAACTGTGAGTGAATAACCAACAGGTACAGTCAGGCACTGATACGGTCCTGTTGTACCTTTGCAGAAAGCAAAACATGTGTCAACCCACTGTATTTGGCCATCTATGCTATTGATAGATAAAATAAAAAACAATTTCTTGAAATTAAGTTAGGTACATCATTATGGACATTCTTTACATTTTGCCTTTATTTCTCTCCTCCAGAGCCAGCACCTCCTGCAGAAACTTAAATCTCTGGCTTCTATCAAAACATCGGTATGTGAACTTTTGATATGTTCTGCCAATAATAAGATAATGTGTTTATATAATAATAAAAATGGAAGGTGACCAGGCTGTCTGGTCAGGTATCAAGTATTTTCTAAGAAAAAGGTCAATGATACTGTGCTGTTTGTGAAGTACTTGAGAGAGTATTTTATGAGTCCCCACAGATCGGTATCAGAGATATGTCAGTGTGGTGTGCGCACTCTTGCTATGCACATTTGCCTATACGTTACACTTGAGTTAAAATGTTGTACTGTGTGAATCTTAGTGCTGTAGTCACCTGCTCAGAACACTGTACATTACTGCTGCACTGTATGGTTATAATGGTCCAGTGACAAACTATACTCCTGTTGTATGGTGATAATGTGAAATTTGCAGATCTTAGTGGTGAAATGGAATTGGACAAATAATCCTCTGTCGAACTGGATACAGTTCATGATTTCAGAAGATGAGATGGCTGGTAGAGGGCCAGGTCATTAGTCTTTGGTAGTCCTACCCTTCACCACACACCCATGAAACAACAGGCCTTTGTGACTGTTTGGATTTTAACTCAGGAGCAGCATGTGGAAAAATTTTATAATTATACCCTCATAAAGATGAACTCATTAGATTGTGGTACAGTTTGGATCATCAATAATCATTTATTTAATTGTGTTTTCACCACTCTTATGTGAAATTTAAACACAGTGTTGATATATAGATACTGGTTAATTTGATTATTTGCATGATATACAGCTTGACAGTTGTCCTGTTATGTTTGGTAGGAATGCATAGGACCACATGGGATCAGACCCTTTTCCTGTTTTTATATATAACACGTGGAACTTCTAACATGAACAAATGACTTCTGGATGCCAAAGACAAAACCCATTTGTGTTTATGAATGTACTTGAGACGGATATGGCTTTGACCATGGTAACAGCCGAGTTATGATGATTCTGAAACAGATTGTCTTAGAGCTGGTTCACTGGCATCTAAGCCTAAACCTTATAACCCTACAGTCACTGAGATTTGATTTACAATATACACAGACACTTTAAAATATTGCAAGTAAGATGCAGTGAACAACCAGAATAGGGTAAGAATCATGACAGAGTGTTACTAAATCTCACTGCAGCCCAGCAAAAGAGCGATGAACTTCTGTCGATGACATTCACTGTGAAGATGCGGCAGATTGAGTTTTTAGTGCCACTGTGTTAGTAAGATATGTATGATTGAGCAGGTGTCTGTACTTTTTGAACGTGTGTATAGCTGTAACTATAGTCAGTTTGGGTTACCTTGGTTCCAGGGCGTGGTGTCGCAGATCCCGCCCATCTCCGGGGCTTCACTGCGGGACGTTCTGGGCTCTCTCATGATCTCTATTGTAGGTGGGACCAAGCCTCTGCCTGCTCCCTCACTCCCCCTTCCCCTACGTTTCCCCTCTGTCCTACCTTGTCTAATTTTTCTTTCTTGCTGTCACTCCTGGCCATTTTCCTTCACCCACATCAGCTCAGCGGTGTTGCGTCTCCATTGGCTGATGGACTGTTCACTTCTTCCTAATTGTTTAGGATGTGTACCCCTCAGGCATGTTCTTTGAGGTACTTCAGGGAATGCCTCTCCACACTCATTATGTCTTGTTGCCTTTGGAAAAAATACACGGGTCATGAATAATTTATTAATGTGTCACACGCTGTTGCATCCCAGCACTAATTGAAATGAGAAAAGGAACAAAAATTATATAGAATACAAAAATTATGTTTGTGTAGTTATCAGTAAAAATTTCACACTGATTTTATGCTATACAATGAAATTGTTAACTTGTTCAATACAAATATGTGATTGAAGGGCAGTCTGAAATATTCTTAGAGGACATTGTTTTACGATTTCAGGGACATTCAGAAGTCAGTTCAAAATGCTGATGGTTTAGGCTCTATATGTTAGTCTTGTGGCTGTAGAATCACAAATAAGCTGTTTTCAGACATGACCTGCGGGTTAAGTCCAGAGATTGTATGCAAACTTTACCCACAGTTTGCTTTACACACATGGACAACACAGCAGGAGGTTCTCTGTACAGACACGTCAAATCTTCAGCATTATTTAGGTGAGAGGTGGAGCAGCCGGGTGCAGGAGAGAGTGGCAGGAATCTGCGTAGATCACGGGATTTTCTTGACACCTCTTATCACCACACACTCTCTTGACGTCTTTGTCGCTGTCTTGTGTGTGTGTCACTGAGGGGTCGGAGAGTTTGGTAAACGATTGTGCAGTCTGTTGGTGTGGATTTAGCAAATATATTACCTTAAACAAGACGCCCCCAGCCCATGTAGCACCTGTTTTTGGTTCCTCCTTGATGGTAAACCACTTTCTGTAAGGCTCTATGGTCCTCAGTACAGCAGAGGGGATCGTCTGTATTGAGTGGTTTGGAGATGTGACTGCCCACCCTGATCCCTTGAGTTCTCTCTGTTCTGAGTGAGTTTTATCTTATTTCTTTGAAGCCTGGTTCTACTCATCTGAATCATTGTATCTCATCGTTGTAGCATGTCTTCGCTTCTTGATGGCTAGACCCATGAAATTGTAGCCCTGAATTAAAAGTCTACTTTAGTTTTAGTCAATAAGTCAACCTCATGTTTTGTCCATTTTCAGTTTTATAAAATAAATAAAGCTCATTTATGCTGCCTTTATGTACAAAAAGACATATGTCCATTTCAAAGCAATTTTCACGGCCCACATACTTTCATGTGTTCTATATATTGGGTTAGTGCAGAGTGGAGAGTACCTGACAACAAACATGGCAACGAGGAGATTGTGATGTGTAAGATTTAGGTGAAAGGGATATATTGGCAAAAATCTAAATTTGTAACTGAAGTTTTGACCTGTCTATTTCATCAAAATTGGAAGTATTATTTTATTTCTTTACCCTTGAATGGGCCGTTTATATTTAGATACTTTATATTTACATCGGAAGCGGGTCCTCTCAACAGAGGCCGCCATGTTTTTAACAGTATTCCAGACTAGACAAACTAACACCTTTTTCAGTTTTTATGACAACCGAAGGTTTCTCCAGGTTCTCTTTCATGTTTGGAGAGGAGGGTGAGGGGTATAAAGCTGATACATGAAACATCATCACTGGATGTCACTAAATTCTACAAACCTTTAACATCTTGAAATTAGGTCACCTTAGTTTCTCTGTGGTCCTTAAGGTGTTTCCATGACGTTTGTGGATGTATTCAAAGGGATTTTGTAGCTCCGTTTCTCTCCTGACTGAACACACTCACTTTTTTCATCATGAGATTATATTTGAATTGGCTCTAAATTCCAACCAGTTTATTGCGCTTACATTATTTTGCCTTTTCTTTTTTATCTATCTCTAACAGTAATAGTTTAAGTACATTACTCAAACAGTAAACCAGAACAGGTATCGGTTGACCGGGTGAAACCTGCCCACTTGGACCTAACTCTACCTACTGAGGTATCGTCCCAGGAAACACACTGAAAAAGGATTTTAAATGATATTGATGAGATATTTTATATGATATAAATGATCAAATATCCATCCGGTACTTTGTAATCCCCTTCTGTTGTCCTGGAGATGATTAAATGTCCCCCTCTGCCCATCCACTACAGCCACACAAGCAGCCATATAGATAAAAGCTATGAAGACCATCATCATTTACACCCAAACCAGTACATTGAACAGGTTACATACAACACCAAGCGGAGAAGGCAGAATCGCGGACTGACCGGCGCTAAGAAATGCGCGTCCGGTTTGAACAGCCAGGCGCCTGCGCACTTGAGAAAAGCTGCGCGGCGGATGCTTCAGCGTCCGGTGTGAACCCAGCGTAAGAAGCTGTGGGGTTACCAAGGTAACAAGGGCACTGGGAGTGGTTATAAGTGGATGTCTCGTCGACACCCGGAAGTTCTCTGTAGCTGTAAAATGTTTGTGAAATAAAGCGCATGCCGAGAAGTGCACAAAACGAGAGATCTCCTGACTACTTTATCCTATCAACTCCTATAACAGTTTAAATACATTACTGGCTCGAACTACATACTCAATTTTTCTTTTTTCATATTGCAATAGTGCATGTTTATATAGTTAGTTATTGTTTTATGACATTGATGTCATCTAGTCTTAGTCTTTGAAAAAAGGTCGTTGACGAACATACAGTTATCTTTTAAATGTATTGGAACACCTTTGTCCTTGTTGTACATCGAACGCATTAGATCAAACAATGAATAGGAGATGAGAACGAATTGTTTGGTATTGGGTCTAGATGTGTGAAATGATTCAGGTCCAAAGCTGACTCCTTATGTTATTTTAGACCAGAACAATAAATAAGTTAAATGCAGCTGTATAGACTGCCATTCATTCTTTGTTATCTTTGTGGTACCAGGGATTGGTTTTAATTGTTTTTCTGTTACAGACTTTAGCAGTGAATGTTTGGTCCATAGCATCCATGGCAATCTTCTATATACATGTTAGTGGATAATTATCAAATGTTAACCAGAATACAGGCTTAGAAAAGCCTTGGTTGTGTTCTTACTTTTTGACACATTTTGTCAAAGAAAAACCTGTTTATGTTTGCTATGAGCTCTACTTTTCCCCTGTTACCGGAAATTTTTTGTTTTCATAGTGTTAACCTGATTCTCATATATCAGCACGGGCATCAGATCTAGCAATATTTAGTTTTCCTTTTTACTTGACTCTTCTTATTGCTCTTCCGTGCTTGGTCTAAAAATATCTTAATAACTGTATGTATAGGATTCTGATGCGAACTTCTTGAGCCTCATTAATCTATCGTTAACCCTTGTCTGAGTCTGTTGCTTCATCTAGTGCTGGGTTCATCCTGTGGTTATATACTTAAAGATTAGTTTTGCCACTCCTCATTAGCCTATGCCCTCTGGTCTGTTGGGTACAAAAGGAGAAAAACCCTGGAGAGTCTGAGCTGTGTCATCCCACCAACAGTCTATCTACATTAGATCCACCAAAGCCTGAGTGTTCAAACACTAGCTACTTTCACACCACTTCACATCTGACTAGTCACCTTCTAACGTGGGATTGAATGACAGATATTTGGTTTGGAAAGTTACAAAAATTGTTGAGAAGGGTTAAGCAGATCTTAAAATACTGTTGCATTCTGAGGCCAAAACCTGGGGCATGTACTATAAAGCAAGATGTGTGGTTATCGAGTGTCCAGTTCCACGAAGCTGGTTCACTTCTAACAGGGATAAATCCTAATGATAATTTATGATGAAACGCTAACCTGCTTCAGAGAAAGTTAAATAACAATTAACGTTTTGAATGACCTTTATAAAAAATAAAAAAATCACACACTTCAATATTTCTTACGATATAAATCAACATTTCAGTCAGACTGAGCTCATCACACCTTTGTATTTCTCTTCTCCCACAACAGTCCATCAAAGTCTGACATCTCTTTAACTTCAGATTACAAATCTGGATCAGTAATAACCACAATAAATGTTGTCTGTTGATTTACAGTTTATTTTTAGCCGTATAACATATATGATGGATATTCACAAACTGTTTAGTTTATTTTCTAATCATGTGATCATCATTTAAGTTTCACTTTGTTGAATGTCACTTTTGGATGTCACTGTTACCAACTGTACTGGCAGATATCCGTATTTTTTTCGTATTAAGAACTTTATTCATGGTTATGACACCGTTGCTCATTATTAAAGCCATCGTAGCTGAATAAAAACCCAAAGTTAACTCAGAGGGTTAATGACCAGCTTCGTAGTACAAGTTATCAGGAGGGCTGATGTTGGGTTCATTGCAACCAGATACAGAAAATATATCCTGGGTATGTTTAACTGGCTTCATTGTACAGGCCCCCAGCTTGGATCAAATAATCATTTGTCTCTTCCAATATGTGAAACATATCACATTAGGGTTTAAAACTTGGCAATACCTCACATGCACATGAATTATTCATGACCCTCACATCAACACCACAGAAACACTAACGTTCATTTCAGTTCCACCCAGACATGATGCTTGCCTTTTTCTTTCACCTGGATGTCATCAATGATAGTCCTCACTGTAGGTTTTATTTTCTGTCTTACTGTTTTTACATGTGACTTCATTAAGATTGGTTGTTTGCTGAATATGATTCTGGTTTGATCACATTGCTCAATTAGACACGAATATTAAGTTGGTACTAGGAGGAGAAGGATGAATTGTATAGCACAGGTACTGGTGCTGCCTGCATCCAAAACCTGGTTGCATGTTTTGGAGTAACGAGTAAATTAAGTGACCATTCTCATATTTTGGGGCATCTCCACCTGCATACACAGCAGTTTAAAACAAAACCTGTATGTGACATACTGTTCAGTTCCAGTTACCATGGACATAACATATAGTCGCTTCAGTAGGCATGGACACAGAGCAAACTCTTGAATACATATTTACATCACACATATTTAAGTTTAGTTTTTTTTGCATGTCATAAAAAATATCAGTGGGTAAGTAGTGAAACAATGACCATCTCAGATGCCTGATTAGTGTCGCTGTGTGTCCAACAGGTGGAGGATGAAAACAACTCTCCTGTCGTGTTGTTCAAGTTTTCCCAGGAAATGAGTGCTGGTAAGGGTCTCACTCTTTGTTCAAGCATTCATGGCTTCTTCAATGTTCTTTTCAGTTTCTGTGATTTCTCCTAGTGCACATGCGCTGCAGTCTCATGCCCTTTTATGGGCGTTGGCGGGCGTTTACCTATACTAATTAGGAAAAACTGAAATGTGATTTCAACCTATGAACACATGATATTCATCAAAATAAGAACACAGATGTGAACAATTCTGCAGTTTAAGAACTCGTCAAGAATCTGACGAAGAGTTTTCTTAGAAAACTGCATAAGAAAATATTAGTTAATGAGGACATATGTTTTTTTTCCCCCTGCTAAAACTTTTTTTTGTCAGTAGGCTTACATCACACTAGTAGAGGGCTGAGGGCAGAAGGTGTTGCACCTTGTTAAGCCTCATCAGGCAGATTTTTTATTTGCAAATATTGCCTGTACAAATAACTTTGATTGATATTACAATTTTACAACCATAAACTTTATTATCAGTAAATATATAATACAAATACAACCAAATATATAACTTGAATGAAAATGTAAACGAACATCTTTCATGCATTGTTAGTTCTGTAAAATATAAATTTGCATAGCATATTGGGAGGCATATCAGTTACTGATACGTCAGTGAAAGTTTCATATGGGCCAATGTTATCAGCCAATGTTATCAGCCAATACATAATTCTTTTGGCCTCAATTTTTTTTACTTTTTCACATTCTTATAGCATCTAGTAGAGGTTCAGTGGAGGGTTACTGTGTCGGGGAGAAAGAGGTCCTCGATACGTTCAACAGATGGGTGAGTGTAAACACGTGTTGTAACTTGTTGTGTGTATGCTTGTTAGATTAATCAATATTTTATACATTAAAAAAGGATCAATTATTATTAGTTTGGCAAATACTAATATGAGAATTACTATCAACTATAAAGTTCTTCTCAGCTCCTGCAAGTTTTGCTTGTAGTTCATTATGACTGCAATTCTGCAAATTTAATCTCATCAACCTCATTTCCAGATTCTGATAAACCCAATGTATACAAGAGAACATAGATATTTTTCTCAAGGCTTGGTGGACATCCCTAACGAAAAGGTTAAAGTGTCCTTGGGCAAGATACGGAACCAAGTATTTCCCCTCATTGACAAAACCCATAGATGCACTGTATGAATTGGTGAATGGGAATAGACTGAACTGTAAAAAGCTTTGAGTCGTCATCAACACTAGAAAAGGGTCAAGCCTCCCTCAATTACAAAATAGTCATTAGTTATGGCTTCTATAGCAGAATGCTATGAACCATTAGTAAATCCATTAAGAAGGTAGCCTGTAGGACAGAGGGACAATGTTTGCAACTATATAACATTGTTATATAGCAGTCCAGTGAACATGTTTTAGGCTCCAAAAGATAATAAGACCATGAATAGTCGTTTTTCAGGTACCTTGATAAAGACCAGATCAGTATTTTCTGTGACTGTTTGCCTTTAAAACAGCACAGGTTCTCCTTAGTACAATAACAGATACAGTTACTTAAAGTTCTTTCAGGAACACAGCAGGTAGGTTGCTTTAAGCATCTCAGAGAACCTGCTATATTAGTTCTGTCTCCTCCTGAGATCCCACTCTGACCCCAATGATGCTGCGTTCAGACCTCTGTGAGGTCCAGACCCTCATCTTCAGGACTCTCGGTTCTTCATGTCTCTGAGGATTGTTATTGATGATGCTGTGTTTTGGGCTCTTTGCATCCCAGATGCAGATTGAAAGTTGGTCCATGAAAATAACATGTGTATTTCTTTCTGATGTAGCTGGGTGAACAGTTAGCACAGTTGGTTCCCACCAGTGGAGTAGATGTGGTGGAGGTCGACGATGAGGGTTTCTGTATTCGCTTCAGTCCCCTCCTGACTGCTGCAGGTAACATTAACTCACAGTCACACTTGCTTGTACATAGTGTACAATATATTACATATATTGCACCATTGCTCAATGTTACCAGAAAGAGTAACAAAGTCACCAGAAATGAGTGTTGACTGTGACATCCTGTTCCCACCCAGTCCTGGGGACCCAGCAGGAGGATGTTGAGGAGCTGGTGGAGAAGCTGACTGAGCTTGTGCCTGTGATGAGCTCCACTATGAGCCTCAGACAGGACTTCAGAGAGGAGAGCCACCGGCACTCAGCCTCGCTCACATACGTAGAGGAGATCAGCTGGCCTGGCCTGGGAGCTGTGAGGTAAGGTGGAATAGGTTTGAGGCTATAAAGAACTGTAGTAAATCATCATCTATGAATAAAGAAAACAAAATCAGTTTAATGAACCTTAAACCAAGTTGTCAAGGAGATTGGGTCTCATTTACCAATATATTCTATAGTTTTATCTTAAATTTGTTCTTAATAAATTGATAAATGCCATCGTCTTAAGAAGAAAGTGCATGCCATATATTCCTAATTAGCATATGTCAATGCATGGCCATTAAGGAGCATGAGAGTGCAGAGCCTTGTGCACAAACAGAAAATCACAAAAACTGAATATGAAATTGAAGAAGTCAAGCATTCCAATATGAAAAGTGGTATCGGGGAAAAAGTCGCTAAGTTGAGGAAGTTAAAAAAAGTGGTTTGTTGTCAGTCATTGAAAAGAGAGGGAAGGGAGAGGAAGGGGGACAGACCTGACAGGGTTATTTGAGCTGGATCAGCAAGCTTTGGAAACACAGCCCTGCTGGCTGGACTGGCAGGGCTCAGACAAATATTTCAAATCTGGAAAAAGACCTGGCTGCTGAGCTGTGCACACTGCTGGTTTCATCTCCTGGGTCATCTCCTGAAAATCAAGCTTGTTTTTTTGTAGTTAACAGGTTACAAAAGGACTGAACATTTTAAGTAAAATACATTGAATATGTAAACACCAGTGTGTAAAACCTAAACAAGAGTGAATATTTGTCACAATTCCATGTGTGTAAAATCTCCAAGACAATATGCACTAAAACCCTTCTGTTTTTGTACATGATGTGTTTCAGTCTTGAGATTAATTCTAAACTGGAAACAATCACATATCAGCAAAATATGATATCATTACTATCCTTGAAGAAAATACTAGATTATTTTGCACATGCATGTTGGAGTCAAGTGTGTGTAAGAGTGCTCTTGAGTGTGCATAGATTCAGTTCTTATCTAAGATTAGGCAACATTGATGAATGAGGCCTAATCTTTTTGATGGGACATTTTGTATTTAGATATGTTTAATGAAAGTCTCTTGAGACTCAGCAGAATCAGCATTCCATTGTGTTGTCAAGATTTCAAGGGAGATCTATTGAATGTTGAGGGAGACCACATGTCTGGACTTCCTGGTCACGACATACAGAGAGCTGATTGGATCAACTTATTCTCCTGTGTGAGGAGGGGTCAATCTTGTATAAATGTACTGTGACTTCATGGTTCAGAGCTCTTGCTTGAACCTGTAAGTGGTGATGCAAGTAGCCCCCAGCCGCAGCTGGGTAAAGAATTAAACTACCAGAATTGATAATTGTGATTGCTTGTTTTGTCATGGTATGTAATTAAATTGCCATTACATCTTCTTTTTATTTAGAAAGGCACATTTCCATCACATACATTCAATACAGCTTTAGTCTGTCAAGGACATAAGAAAGGATGGATATAGTATGGGTGATTTTGTTCATATTGCCTTTCTGGGGTTTTGTTTCATGGACCTAAATTCAAATAAAATCAGATCTAACTGGTTTTACATACTCAGTCCATTTGGTCCATGTCTTATAAAAGATGTCTTTCTCGACCTTTAGGGAAAAAGAGATCTTTTCCATAACATAAATCTCAAATACAATTTCTATCCATTCATCAATGGTGGGAGGTTCCACCTTTAACCATTTCCTCGTGACACATTTCTTACTAGCTGCCAACAATATAGCGAGCAGTTTTTTGTCTTTTATGTTACACATTTCAAACGATATATTGCCCAGAAACAAAGTTTCACATTTTAATGGGATGTTCACATTAAATATATTGTTAATATGTTTATTGATCTCTTCCCAGTAAGATCTCAATGCTTGGCAGCCCCAGAAAATATGGAAGTGGTTGGCTCCAATAGATCCACAGAGCCTCCAACAGGCGTCTCCGCTGCCTTGGTGTCGTTTTTGTATGGGTGTGATAAAAAATCTTGTTATGTATTTGACCCAGCTTAAACTCAGGAAGGGAATAACGTTCCATCTTTGTATATCAGTTTTTATCTTTGAATTTAACGGGTCATAGTTGATGTTATATAACCTTGTGAAATCCCTAGGTAATGAGACACCCAAATATTTAATGGACTCAGCCTCCCAATTCCATTTGTAGATGGTCTTAATTGAGATTGGAGGGTCATAATTAAATGTAAGTACTTGGGTTTTATTAATATAAATTTTGTAACCTGAAATTGAACCAAATTCCTCTAGCAATTTCATCAATTTTGGGAGTGTCTGAGTAGGTTGTGTAATACTTATCAATAAATCGTCTGCAAATAGGGCCAGTTTTTGCTCCCCGGATGCCATATTCACCCCCTTTATATCAGTCCTCTGCCTAATTAGCTGACTTATGGGTTCTACAAACAAGGCGAAGAGGAGCGGCGACGCACAACACCCCTGTCTCGTTCCCCTTTCCAGAATGAAGGTGTTGGATAAATCCCCATTGATTTTGACTCTAGCAGTTGGTCTGCTATACAGTGCTGCAAACGTGTCAATTATATTCGTATGAAAGCCAAATTTTGAAAGTACTTTATATAAAAAAGACCACCTCACTGAGTCAAATGCTTTCTCTGCATCCAAACTTAGTATCAACGTCTCCAGTTTTTGTGATGTGACTTGTCTCATAACGTGCAGTGTTTTCCTGATGTTATCTTGGGTCTGTCTATTTCTGACAAAGCCAGTCTGGTCCTCATGTATTAATATTGGTAGTATCAATTCTATTCGTTTAGATAATATGGAGGTGAATAGTTTATAGTCGTTGTTTAAAAGACTTACAGGACGGTAATTCCCACATTCCAATTTGTCTTTCCCCTCTTTAGGTATGGTCGAAATCACCGCCTCCCTCCATGAGGGGGGGATGCTTTTGTTTTCCAGAACCCAGTTGAATGTTTTCAATAGTGTTGGAATTAGTTGATCTTGCATTGTTTTGTACCATTCTGTAGGAAAACCATCTGTCCCTGGAAATTTCCCCCCTTTCATCCTCCTGATTGCCAGTTGAATTTCTTCTTTTGTTATTTTAGATGTTAATTTTCCATTTTGTTCATCGGTGATCTGTGGAAGGTTTACCTGGGACAAGAAGGCTTCAATTTGGTTGTCGTTGCACGTCTGTGTTTGGGAATATAATTTTTTATAGTATTCTCGGAAGCATTGTTGTATTTTCTCCTGACTAGTTTCTATTACTTTCGTTACAGAGTTTCTTATTTTAAATATAGTTCTGTCTGCTTGTTGTTTTCTTAACTTATATGATAAAAGTTTCAGTGATTTCCCACCTGTCTCATAGTATTGTTGCTTTGTAAAAAGGAGCTTTTTTTGAATTTCTTGAGTATTTATTTCATCTATTTCCTTTTTTAATTTTATAATCTTACATTTGTTGTCATCTTTGAGAGACTTTGCATGTTCTTTTTGTAGACTTTTCAAGTCCTCTTCTAATTTTTTTAGTTTTTGCTCCCTAGTTTTCTTCTCATATGAGGAGATGGCTATTATTTTGCCCCTCAACACTGTTTTTAATGCATCCCAGATAATGGGTGGGGTCACTTCCTCATTGTCATTGTTTTCCAAATATAATTCAATTTCACTTTTTAGTTTATCTTTAATTATTGGGTTGTTCAGAATACTTGAGTTCAGTCTCCAGAGAGTAGATTTCTTATTATTGTTCAGATAGATTGACATATAGATGGGACCATGATCTGAAATAGTACTGGGTCCTATTTCACAGTTATACACCCTAAAAAAATCTCCTTTAAGCATAAAAAAGTAATCGATGCGCGAGTATACATTGTGAGCGTGCGAGTAATGTGAGTAGTCTCGGCTCGTCGGGTTTATCTCTCTCCACACGTCAACAATCCCCACTTCACGCATCCAAATATTTAATCTTCTGCTAATGTTTTTTGCGTCGGATTTCCCGTTTGAAGAGTCAATTTTCAGGTTTAATCGGATGTTAAAATCTCCGCCACATATTAAAATCCCTTGACTTTTTGTCGTCATTAAATCAACCACATGTTTATAGAAGGACCAGACACTGCCCGGCGGAACATACACGTTAAGGAGACTTGTCACAACACCTTCTACTCTTCCTATAACCATAACAAATCTGCCTTCCTTATCCTTATGTTCTGATATGTGTTCATAGTTTACCGTATTGGATATCAGATTCGCCACTCCTCTCCGCCTCCCGGATTCATGTGAAGAGAAGTAAACATGTTTAAATCCTGATTTATTCAATTTAGCATGTTCGGAGTCGCTGAGGTGTGTCTCCTGTAGGAAAGCTATTTGAATTTTATCCTTCTTTAATTTTGATAAGATTTTCCCCCTCTTAACTGGATTGAGTACTCCATTTATATTAAATTATGCTATTTTCAAAGACCTGTTTTGCATCTAAGTGATTTCCTCCTCCATCCCAAACAAAAACCTGGTGCGCTTCCCCCTCCCCGCGTAAACCGGCAGGGAATGAATAACTAACACCTTAATAAACATCAAACTGAACACACTTTGTCCTTGTGACTCCCTATGTAGGGGTCTGTTAACCTGACCCTGTTGAGCCTCCCGAGGAGGCTCGAAGGAAAAAGTCTCCCTCATTTCGGAGGGAGAGGCCCTTACCTGCAACAGTCGCATGTCGGAAAAAGCAAAAAAGCAAATGAAAGTTGAAAAAATTGGCCCCGTTCGAACCAGTCTATTAAACAGTGGATCTCCGCCACTCATTTCAAACATAGTACATGAACGATTTCACAGTTTGTTCCGTCGTCCTCAGGCCGTGGGTTAAGTCCTTTAGGTCCCGGAGGGGGACGGTGATGATTTCCTGAAGGCTCGGAGCTTCTCCTTGTATCCCGGCTCCCGTTCGGCTGTGCCCTTCCTTGCCCGTCGGTCCACTCTCTTCCAGGTCAGCCGCTGCACCTGCTCCATGAGCGTCGCTGGAGGTGTGGTGGTTGTCACGGTGTAGCCTCTTCTCAGCAGGTCCTCTGATGCCTCCTCCATGGTATCGTAGGTTTTGGTCCCATCTTCGTGTCTCACGCGCAGCCTGGCAGGGAAGAGGGTCTGGAACTGGACTTTATTTTCCTTCAGCACTCTGCGTATCTCTGTGTATTCTCTTTGTTTCTTGAGTATTAGAGGTGGGTATTCGTGGTCCAGGTTTATGTGGTTTTCTTGCCAGGCAAACCCCTTCTTCTGCCATGCTTTGCGGAGTAATGTGTCTTTCGTTTTAAAGCTTAGACACTTTATTACAATGGAGTGTGGCGGCGCGGCCGCCGGCGGCTGCGGTCCCAGAGACCGATGCGCTCTCTCAATCTGCAGGTCGGGCACGTCGTCAGTCAGCTCGAGACCTTCGCGGAGTAGATTTTCCACAAATGAGATCATTGTGGTTGATTCTTTCTCGGATCCCTCCGGCACCCCATAGATCCTTATGTTCTCGCGTCTGGAGCGGCTTTCCAGATCCAGCAACTTCTCCTCTAGCTTGGTGTGTAGCTGTAGCATAGCCGTGATGACTTCTTCGGTGTTTTGGATCCTCTCTTCTGCTTTCTCAATTCGCCCTTCCGCCTCGTCCAATCTGGCATTCGCTTTAATTATTTCTTCTTTTATTGTCCCTAATTGTTCTTTGTTTTCTTGGCGAAATTCTCTTAGTTCTCGCAGAATCAGTTCCATTTCGGCCATTCTCCACTCTGCAACACCTTGCTTACTAGCTTACCCCGGTTAGCTGCTAATTGTTGCTGTCCCCGTCTTTCTCACTCCCGTCTTCAGACGACGTTTTTACTGCTCAGAGTGGTGATATTACTTTTCCTCCCCTTTCTCTACACTTTTTGCGGAATTTATTTATTTGGTTTGTATGGGAGTATTTCTCTAATTGGTCTGGCTCAATCGGGAGCTCTCTCGCTATGCGACCATCTTGACGGTGTTCCGACCGGAAGTCCGCCATTACATCTTCTTATCAGTTAAGTCCGTAAAAACTCTACTTAAATTTATAATTGTCCTTCATGGTAATGAAGGATTACACCAGATGGCAATGACAGATGCGGGTTTGAACACATATATATATATATATATATATATATATATATTCAGCTGAAGTAAGTTGATAAACTGTTGAATCCATCAATCAACAACACTCATCAGGTGGTTCAGTATGTGAGGTTATGTGTGCATCTGCATCTGATAAGTGGGAGAGGCTCAGTGGAAGTGAAGCTGGGTAATGGGCTGGATGGTGTTAGAGGGATCAAATCAATTCAAGTCAGTTGCAGTTGCAGGTAGTGGGGAAAGATGGCAATGTTAGGTTTAGCTAATGGTTGCCTAACATAGCTTAGTAGTGGGTATGGTGGGCACAGCAGCTGGGCAGATTCAGAGCACTTCCTCTTGTAATGTGGTACATCAGTGAAGTGCAGAGTTTGGAGTGTGGGCAGAGTAAGGTAAGAATCACTGCTGATAAATAGGTGGGATTATTGGTGGTGAAAGTAATTATGATAAGGTGAAACATGTATTGGATTATTCAGAACAGGAGTCAAGCCTCCCTCACTTACAAATAGTCATTAGTTATGGCTTCGATAGCAGAATGCTATGAGCCATTAGTAAATCTATTAAAAATGTGGCCTGTGGGATTCAAACAGATGTGTTGATGCTCAGGTACGAACCACAGGCTGAAAGAATGGATGAGAGCAGGAGGAAGCAGGAGCTGGAAAAGATAAACTCTGAGCTGCTTAGGAAGCTACAAGACCTTGACACGGACATCATCTTCTCCACTGGTTAGTACTGCGTCACATCTGACTGACCTTTGAACAATGAGAAAAACTGTTATTGTCCCATTAAACGCTTGTGCCTTTTCTGTGTCATCCTCTGTCCCCAGGTCCTGAGTTTGGGACGGAGGAGGACTGCATCTTTGTGGGCATGGTGACTGAGGACGTTGATGTTTCAGAACTAGTGGATACCATAGCTGCCCTAGGGAGGGACATAGAGGAGAGTGGAAGGGTAACTGCTATATTAATTTATTTGTAATGACCCGACGGTCATTAGAAAAATGCAGAAACTGTTCTCAGGTATTAAATCAATAGTTCAAGTCATTGTTTTCAAATGTCTCAGTCTGACAAAGTTGATACTATTTATTTGATTAGTTATTAGTTTGACAGTAAATTCAGTTATATTTGTATAGTCCCAAATCATAACATACATTATTTCAAAGCACTTTTTATAATAAGGTTGGGACCTTAAAAATGCATTAGTTTTTCTCTTTGCTGCTGACAGTTTAATCGACATGAAGTGAAGTCACATTTTCAGAGGCTGATATTGATAGCAGTGGTTCCTGCTGGTAGTCAACCTCCAGCTTTGGCCAAACTATAAACCGCTTAGGTTAAGGTCTGCTGAGGTGAATGGGAGTTACTGTATATTGTAGGAAATACTCAGATTTAGTTAAACTCTGTCAGATGTAAATGATGATGCAACACAATGCAGCAGAAGGGATCTACACTGAATTATTGATCATAGATTGACAGTATATCAGTGTATCCAAACATGGTAATTAAGTGGCATAACCACATAGCTTTGGTTGACAAACAATCATTATTGTTCCAGAAAAATAAACATTGCATAACTTACATATTACATTTCTAAATCATTGTGACTCTTCCTTTGTAGTTGTTGGAGAACATGACAGAGGTGGTGAGAAAAGGCATCCTGGAGGCAGAGCTGCAGCTGCTAAAGGCCAACGAGGAGAAACTCATGGAAGAGGTGTGTGTGTGTGTGTGTGTGTGTGTGTGTGTGTGTGTGTGTGTGTGTGTGTGTGTGTGTGTGTGTGTGTGTGTGTGTGTGTGTGTGTGTGTGTGTGTGTGTGTGTGTGTGTGTGTGTGTGTGTGTGTGTGTGTGTGTGTGTGTGTGTGTGTGTGTGTGTGTGTGTGTGTGTGTGTGTGTGTGTGTGTGTGTGTGTGTGTGTGGTGTGTGTGTGTGTGTGTGTGTGTGTGTGTGTGTGTGTGTGTGTGTGTGTGTGTGTGTGTGTGTGTGTGTGTGTGTGTGTGTGTGTGTGTGTGTGTGTGTGTGTGTGTGTGTGTGTGTGTGTGTGTGTGTGTGTTGTGTGTTGTGTGTTGTGTGTTGTGTGTGTGTTCATTCCACTGATCTGTGCGTCTTGTTCTGTGTATTTCAGGGGATGTTGAGACAGCTTCCTCTGGTTGGCTCTGTTTTGAACTGGTTCTCTCCTGTTGGAAGCTCCATACAGGGGAGGACCTTTAACCTGGCTGCAGGTACTGTGGCTATACATTGGAACAATGACCAATAAGACCAAAAACTCTCTGAAGTCACTCAAATGTTATATCAGGTGTAACTTTTAAACCTTCTACCGATCAGCTCCAAAAGTTTATTATGTGTAGATACCTAAGAAAATTTAGTAAAAATAACTGAACTTAAATAGTTTAGTGCACACACACACTCAAAAACACATAGGCAGCGGTGAAAACAAAAACACTCTGAAAACACCTATTGAAAACAAAAGTAAGTGATGAAAAACTTTGTTGTCAATGCGTTTTGCACACGCTGTGAACTACATTGTAGCAGATTCCATGTCACAGGTTATTTCTTCAATGATATACATAGATGTTTCAAAGGTCAGTTTGTGGAATGAGCCTAGAGTCAGATTCTGTCTGTGTAACCTTAGACAGAAAATATGAAACATACACGGCATACAGTGTAGTATACACTTAAACCACAAGGTCTGGGTTCAGAATTTTGTTAACAAAGGGCTTTTAAAGATCTAATGTATGTGGTGTAAAATATGCCACCCACTGAATGTACATAAATGTGTGATCTGGTGTAACATAGAGATGTGTAAACCTTTAAGTCCATTATATTAGTTATCTGTATATCAAAGTATGTGGATGTTTGTTAGTACATGTGATTGAAATGTTGTATGTCAATAGGTTCCCTGGGCTCCACAGAGATGACTTACTCCACTATGGCCCAGGCAGACAGGCCGTCCCAGCAGGACACTCCCACCTCCTCATCAAAGAGAATGCCAGGTGAGTTTGTCCATGTTTGTCGCTGAAGATTTTCTCAAATAGCCAAATATCAAATAAATAAGTAAATTCAGCATACTGCCCATTTCTATATCACTAATTCTGTAAATAGATCACTAGTCATTTATTGCTGACTCTTAATGCCCTCTATCTTTCTCTAATTCCCTGTTGTTCTATTTTTAAAGTGCACTTTATGGATCGGTAAAATGAACATATTTCATCGGTCAGACCCCATACAATTATAAGGATGAGGGAAGGGATTTTTGTATGTATTTGTTGGTTGTATGTGTTATGATGTATATATGGGTTTCTTTAATATTTTATTTTCAGTTTCATATGTAATGTGTACAAACAAACATATCAGTATACAAACAGTATAGAGACATAACAAAGGACAAAGAGCCCCCTCCCCAAAAAATAAATAAAATAAAAATAAAAGAGGTCAGTGTTCAAGGTCAATACAAACAACTATATCAAATCATTGAGTATTTGGTGTAAGGGACGCACCAACATGGTCTAAATATGGCTGCCAGATTTTCAAAAAAGTGTTATATCGTTTCCTGAGACAATAAGTGATTTTTTCCAGGGGGATGCAACTATTCATCTCAACAGACCACCTGCCAATAAGAAGAGGGGAGTCAGATTTCCATGACACTGCAATGCACTTCTTAGCCACACATAGAGCAACTTCAATGAATTTGAGTTGTGCATTGGTTAGAGAACGGCGAATACTTGTTAAGTTCCCCAATAAACAAAGTTCAGGGTCCACTGGAACATTTACTCCCGTGATCCTGGTTAAAGTGGAACAGATATCATGCCAGAAAGGCCTAACTTTCGTACACAGCCACGTACAATGCAAAAAGGAACCAACTTCAGTATCACATCTAAAGCACATTTCTGACAGGTTAGATTTGAATGAGTGTAATATTTCTGGGGTAAGATATAATTGATGTAGAATATTATAGTTAATCAATCTGTAGCGGGCATTGATAATAGTTGACAAGCTGTTTTGACATAGTTCTGTCCAAAATTGTTCGTCAATTGTAACATTGAGATCTGACTCCCACTTCATTCTAGACTTATGCACACCTGGTTTTGGGCCTTCATTCAACAATAGGCGATACATTTTAGAAATAAATCTGTGTGTGTTCCCATCACAGAGAAATCTTTCAACATCATTAAAAGCAGGCAGAGTCATCTCAGGACCCAAATTAGCCCTCAGAAAGGATCTTAGTTGGAGATAACAGAAAAAGGTTTGATTGGACAAGTTATATTTCGTCTTCAGGTGTTCAAATGGCATGAAAAGTCTTTTGTCGAAGCAATCTTCCAAGTGTTGGATTCCCTTATGGTGCCATCTGTCCAGAATCTTATTATCAAGAGTCATTGGTATAAGATTATTTTGCTTTAAAGGTGTTTTAGGTGACAGCCCCACTCTCAATCCAAGACTTTTGTGAACTTCATACCACATTTTTATCAGATGTCTCAATATAGGGTTATCTGTCCTGTTGTTTACTGTTCTAGAATTGTGCTTATAAATGAAGTCACTGCAGACTTTTTCATTCAGGGGGTGCAATGTGATTTGTATCCAAGAAGGGGTGCCACTGCCCTCAAAAAAGGATGAGATGAACCTCAGTTGAGCTGCCAGGTAGTAGTTTTTAAAACTTGGCAGTCGAAGTCCCCCCCGAGCCATAATCCCATGTTAGCTTCTCCATAGATACACGGGGTGCTTTACAATTCCATAAAAATTGCCTGACGTATCTATTGAGAGCTTTGAAGAATGATTGTGGCAATGGAATGGGTAGGGATTGAAACAGATATTGCAATCTCGGTTGTACATTCATTTTAATACAATTCACTCTTCCAATCAAAGTGAGAGGCAAGCCCATCCATCTACGTAAATCATCTTCAATCTTACTGAGGAGTGGGAGGTAATTCAGTTTGTACAGGTTTTTGAGGTTGTTGTCTACAAATATACCAAGGTATTTTATACCATCCATAGGCCATCTAAATTGACTTGTTCGCTGGAGTTCAGAGTGATCAAAATTTGTCAATGGAATAATTTCACTTTTTTCCAAATTCACCTTATAGCCTGAAACACTACTATAAGTATTTAATACAGTTTGTAATTTGGAAAGAGAGTTATCAGGGTCTTTTAAATACAGAATAACATAATCTGCCAGCAAATTAATTTTATGAACTGCCTGACCCACCTGAAAGCCTTTTATATCAGGATCTTGTCTAATTAGCTCAGCCAAAGGTTCAATTGCTAAGACAAAAAGTGCTGGAGACAAAGGGCATCCCTGTCGACTTGATCTGTTTAAAGGGAATGCAGATGAAATCTGTCCATTGGTGCTTATTTTTGCCTGAGGTTTATGATACAGCGTCTGAACCCAATTAATAAATAATTGACCGAACCCAAACCTGGCCAACACTTTAAATAAGTATGGCCATTCTAGCCTATCAAAGGCCTTCTCAGCATCCAAAGCCACAGCTATACTGGGTTCCTTTTCAGATTTTGTTAAGTGAATAATGTTAAAAAGCCTACACAGGTTATTAGCTGAGGAACGCTTTGAAATAAAGCCACACTGGTCTGGATTTATTAGTTGTGGCAGGTATTGGCCAAGTCTGTTAGCCAGGGCCTTGGAAATTAATTTATAATCTGTATTTAACAACGAAATCGGCCGATATGAAGAGCATTTCAAAGGATCTCTATTTTTTTTATGAATAACAGTAATTATGGCTGTAGAGAATGACTCAGGGAGTGTTCGAATCTTAGAGGCCAAGTTGATGACATCCATGAGAAGTGGGAGGAGTAAGTCCTTAAATTCCCTGTAAAATTCTGGAGGGAACCCATCTTCTCCTGGTGATTTGTTTGCTTGTAATGAGCCCAGAGCTTTTTCAATTTCTTTTTGTGTAAAGGGCAGATCAAGACTATTTTGATCTTCTTGGCCAAGTTTGGGCAGCTCAATCATGGACAAGAATTCATCAATGTTACTCAGATTCTCTGGTGGTTCTGATGTGTATAAGTGTGTGTAAAATTGTTTGAATGCATCATTCATTTCTGATGGGTTATGTGATATAGAACCTGTTTCAGTTTGGATTGAATTAATCGTCCTAGAGGTTTCTTCTTTTCTCAGTTGCCAAGACAGAACTTTGTGCGCCTTCTCTCCCAATTCATAGTATCTCTGCTTGCTTCTTAGAATGTTTTTTTCGTTTTTTTCGTTTTTTTTTGTAAGTATGCAAAGTATTGTATCTAAGCTTTTTATTTACCAAAGACTGGTGTACATCTTTAGACCTTGATTGTTGAAACTCTTTTTCTAGTTTCAAAATGTCTGCTTCCAATTCTTCTATTTCTGCCATGTATTTCTTTTTGATACTTTTGGTATAAGAGATTATTTGTCCCCTTAAAAAGGCTTTTAGTGTGTCCCATAATATAAAGCTATTGGGAGAAGAAGCACAGTTTGTTTCACAGAATAGCCCAATCTGATCTCTTATAAATTTGCAGAAGTCTGGCTTTTGAAGGAGAGTAGGGTTCAGACGCCACCTATATATTTTAGTAGTTTTTTCAGGCATATAAATGGACAGGGTCAAAGGTGAGTGATCTGATAATGTTCTAGACAAGTACTCAGATTCTACTGCTCTGTGGATCAGCTGTGTCGATAACAGGAAAAGATCAATCCGAGTAAAAGAGTTGTGGCGACCAGAGTAAAAAGAATAATCTCGCGTTTGAGGGTGCATTTGTCGCCACACATCAGTTAAATTTAATTCCTTCATGAATTCTACTATGGTTTTGGCTGCTTTAGATTTGGATACCGATAGAGCTGACTTATCTAGAACAGGATCCAGGCAGAAATTAAAGTCACCCCCTATAAGAATATTTTGCCGTCCTGCTGACACCTTAAGGAATATATCCTGAACAAATGACTCATCGTCAAAATTGGGTGCATAAAAATTTAAGAGGGTCCAGGGTTCCGAGTAGATCTGACAATTCACTAAAACATATCTCCCAAATGTGTCAACAATGGTTTCTCTAATTGTTACAGGTGTGTTTTTATTTATCAAGATGGCCACTCCCCTGGCTTTAGAGTTGAAGGATGATGATATTACATGCCCTATTCAATCCCTTTTCAATTGTCTATGCTCCAGGGGTGTCAGATGGGTTTCCTGTATAAAGGCAATGTCTATTTTCAATTTTTTCAAATGTGTTAGTACCCTTTTCCGTTTAATAGGTCCGTTTAACCCATTCACATTGAAGCTCACAAATTTCACCACCCTGTTCATCAATAGCAAATGATTCTATAGAGAAATTGCCCCTTCCATAAGACAAGTGCGTCCCCCACGACCAAATAGTTTAAATAGTTTAAAGTAAAGCACTGACCATATGAAAAACAGTAAAAGACAAAAAAATAGAGAACAGTAACATCCCTCCCCTCCCACCCCGCCTTGTGCCTCCCCGAACCTGGCACATAGCATCCGGTGTTCATCTCAAAGGGAGCCACTGGGCAAGTAACTACAATGGAGAGCATGGCCTAGGGGATAGAGCGGGTGCTCTGCAACAAGAAGGTTGCCGGTTCGAATCCCACTCTATCCCATCTGCATGCCTAAGTGTCCTTGGCAAGATACTGAACCCCTAAATGGCCCCTCATAAATGCTGAGTTATCTTTGGATAAAAGCGTCAGCTAAATGACATATAATGTAACAATATGTAACCACTAAACCCCTCCCCGCGACAATATGGTAACATTAATTATATGATACCGCTATATAAAGCAATTAAAGCAGTGAAAGTATAAACAGTATCAGCACCTCAGGTTGTGCTAACATGGCAACAGTTCAAAGTGGACCGTTGTAACACAGTGTATATAAGACAATATGTAAAAAGTCCCAATGCTGCGAGCAGCTGGTCGGCTGCTTTGAACAAGTAGTGGTCTCACCTCGGCGCGTCCGTGAATTAAATGAATAATGTCAGTGTGTGGATCTACTCCCCCTCTGGTACATTATTCCTTTCCAGGGACTTCGCTGCCTCCTTCGGGTCCGCGAAGATCTTGGGCGCTCCGCCATCCCGCGGGTAAACATACAGCTTGGCTGGGTATTATTCCATCGTTGCGTAGAGCCTGCTGCACTTCTCTGAAGGCGCGACGCTGGGTCATGACCTCGCTGGTGTAATCCGGGAAGACAAGGACCTTGACTCCCTTGTACTCCATGGACTGTTGTCTGCCGAGGCGAAGAATCAACTCCTTCTCCTGAAAGTGATGGATGCGCGCTATGATGGTGCGCGGTCTGGCGCCGGTAGCGGGCTTCGGTTGGAGGGAGCGGTGCGCCCGGTCAATTTTTACTGGATGCGGAAAGTGTTCGTCGCCGAGCAGTTTAGGGATTAATCTGGAGACAAATTCCGTGGGTTTGCCGTCCTCCTCACCCTCTGGGATGCCCACAATTTTGATGTTCTGCCTCCGAGAGCGGGCCTCCAGGTCAAGCACCTTGGTGTGAAGCTGAGTGTTGCGTCCCGTCAGCTCAGTGCATTTAGCTTCAAGCGCTAGCATGCGGACGTCAAGGTCGCTAGTGGCTTCCTCCTGGCTAGCTACACGGGCTTGCAGTTCGGCCTGTGAGGCTGCGAGTGACTGAAATTTAGCCTCAAAGGCATCAAAACGTTCATTAATACAGCGCAGGACTGACTCTGATACCTCTTTACACAGCTCCTTACACATTTCATAAGTTTTATGTGGAGGCAAGTCCGACCTGGTGGGAGAATCGCCAGCAGGGCCACAGCTATCGGTGGCCTTAGCTCCGGCTCCGACAGCTTGACTGTAGGTTGATTTGGCTTTGCTGGAGACGTTTGGCTTCGGCATTTTGGATTTTCAGTTTGATAGAGTTCTTAGGGAGATATACACACACACACTTGTGGTCTATGAGCAAAAAAAACGCGGTATAAAGATGATTTTGTAAGTCGCGGAGAGGAGCGCAGACCAAACACGTCTACATCCTTTGCATGCGCACTAGCGCCCCCCATATATGGGTTTCTTTAACGGGAAATATGATAAATGGGGGGAAGTGACGTGCCATGGTGGGTTCTTTGTTTTTTTGTGCGGGCTGGCGGAGCAACCAGATGTTCGAGGGAACGGCGATCACTTAAAACCTACATGGGATTTTTTCAAGAAACGGGATTATTGCCTATGAGACATTTAAGGGATTACTGCAAGTACTGAACATTTTCTGGGCACTTGGAAGGGGTGAGGACAGCGTGGACATTGTTTGGACGGTTTGTGACAACTTACCACGCCACACCTGCCTACCTTTGTTTGGAGACGTTGCTTGGGGATTATGTTATGAACCTGGGGTGGGGAAATATTGATGTTTGGAATTTGGGCAAATAGAGTGTTTATGTTCACATGTCCGCCTTTGTTTGCTGGCACAAGTCGATGTGATATGTGGGGTTGATGGTGTTTTGTGTAATACAGATTATTGTACGCAACCTGTTTGTGTATTTCGTTTATATATATATATATTTATTTCATGTGTGGTGAGACTGATGACAGGGTTATCGGTCTTACCGGTGATCATTCGTTTATTATAATTTGGGCAGGCGGCGCGTGCCCGTACACAGCGGGTCGGGTCCACCCTTGCTCCTTAAAATAATGCGTAATATTTCCCTCTGGGGTCTTAAACAGGGCGAATTGTTACACATTTACACCCTAAACACTATCCAATGCTGAAACACTGACTTGTAGGTGGCCTTGTTAATTTCAGTCTTCTTCCTCCTAGTCTTTGTTCTAAAAATGTCTGCCTGAATTACGCATTTATCATTCAATGAGTAACACACATACGTTTGATGAGCAGAGTTGGAGCTGAAAGTTGCAGCTGACACACATGAAAGTGAAGGTGAATATGGAGAAGCAACATCACACTTGGGTCATTCTCTTCCTGACTCTTACATTTCCTCACAGGTCAGAGGTTATTCCAGCGCTCAGGGGCGAGCTCCGACTCCTTAAGTGAGACCAGCTCCATTGGACCATCTGATGAAAAGGCCCAGGAGGAGAGTACAACTGTGAGCAGTAGCATCCACCCTACCTTATCTTCACATGAACCAGAGGAGGACTCACTGCACACTGCAAGTGATGCATCACCAGAGAAAGTCCAGGAGTCATGTGAGCACATACACGATACACATGTGGAGCCTGGGGAGGCCTCAGAGGAGAGGCAGCCTGACGGCCAAGAGGAGGAGCAGAGCAGGAGATAGGACGACCCTCAATGCAGGTGTTTTCCAGTCTTCCTCTAAATGGTACCAGCCTAGGAGATGTTTAATAAAAAAAGCTTTATTACTTTGTAAATCTAACTCTTCCTGTTTCCAAGTAAAAACACTAGATTGAGATGAACTAGATTGGGCTGCTTGTCTCAGTTGTATGTTTCAGGTCCGAGAGGATGTCAGAGTTAATGGATAAATCCCCCCTGGATATACTGACATTATATCCAGTGCATTCTGTTTATGTAGGGATAGTGTTTTAATATGATATTCTTCTTCTGCCGGTGGCTTAGTGTGTTCTCCCAAATTTGATCGAATCCTTTTAATCACTCCTATAAAGGGACATGGCCATGTGGTTTGGCTGTTGGCAGTTATGGGTCCATGGTTTACTGCACCTGCTTCCTTGGTGGTCCCTTTTCCCCATGTGTGATAGTTGCCTCTATATCCATGTTTTAGGTTGATGGAAAATGTTCTGTTATCCTTTGTAGCTGCACTAAAAATATTTCCAATGTGTTTAGACACGACTCGTGTTTTCTCTGATTCCCTTTTTATTCAGGAATCCATTTAAACACAGGGAAGTGTACATGTTTCAAGGTGGATTTTTCCTTTGAACCTTAAATTGAGTAGAGTTCAGAGGGACTTGGTGTTATGTAGCTCTTTGCACTGATCACTCGGCTTTGGGTCCCGTTGGATTGTCGAGCAGAGTAATTAGTCATAATGCAAATTGTTTTTATTTTTAAAAAAAATTGTTTCGATGTTAAGAGAAATATGAAAACTTAATATTGAATTAAATTGAGCACTCATCTGGAATTAAAGCAGCTCAAAAGAAATGAGTGTCACTGCAATTACAGTGTTTAGAGTCTTCACTGTAAATAATATACACGATATATATATATATATATATATACCTAACATACCTAATTATTCATCTACAATCAAATAAGATATGATCGAAATCAATCTGTATATGAGGAAGAAAACATCTATTTAATCTAAATGACAACTAACAGCCGTCCGCTGCTTCCAAACTCTCCCCTCATGTGTGCACTAACCCCTCAACACGACAATGGATTATCAGAGGCACCACTGGAGAGAGAAGAAATGTCCATATTCAGTCCAAATTTGTAAATCAGAATCAGATTACACATCCAGAGTAAAATGTGGCCTTGTGCCACAGAGGAGCATTTCTTGGCATGTATTTACTGTATGTGGAAGTTTTCTTTTTTGCCAAAAACATCCTGACAGACATGGGTCAAACCACTTCCTGTTGAGAAGTTTTTAAGTGCCACATTAGAGGGCCATATCAGTTTTCTCTTTTTGTCACATTTTTGGAACAACTCCATTGATTATGTTTGTCTTTGAATTTCTCCCGTCCAACACTGATGGCCCATCTTTAGCTCTTGTTTGTATAATATAATAAATCATGGGCAGCACAGGCCGATTGTGAGCATGCTATGTGCACTTTATTAATGTTTTTTATAACAGATTCTGTTCAAAATGACTGTTGATAAACTTTTCATGTGTCTATCACACCAGTATAAGTTCACAGACATTTTTCAGGTGAGATCCTGAAGCCTGCTGTACACTGTGTGGTTTTGGCCAGTCCCAAATGAAAGTCAGTCCGTCATAAGTGAACATGGTGGTTGGGAATTCAAATGGTCGTCCACTAAACCCTGATTTGAGTTCCGAAACCAAAGACAGTGTAGAGCACATCTACAAAGCAGCCATTCAGAGTATAGTATGAAGTCACACAAAACTATAATAATTTAAACTTCCTGTAGATACTCTCAAGACTGATATCATACTGCACAGTCGGACGTGTCCAAGATTGTAGTTAACCACCTCACAGAGTGTAACCGAGTGGTAAGATCACTCTTTTTGCTGATTTTGTAGGAGCCTTAATGTTTCACTGATGGTGCTGGAAATTCATTTTGGCAAAGGAAACCCATGAAGAAGTGTCACAAATACACACACACACACACAGACATATGTGATAACAAATAGAGCCCAAATGATATACATTTTTGGCTTATGCAATACCCATATTATGGAGTAAAAATTTCCTAAACTGGAAAATAGTATAGATAATTCCAAAGATTAAATGCTTAAAAACTTTGTGAAGAAATATAATTGTTATTTTTACAATTTACCCATAAACCTTATTATAGATAACTTTGAATAAACATAAATCACAAACACAACCAAATATATAAGGAAAATAAACATATTAAATGCAAAAAACATTTTCTGCACTCTTTATTGTGTTAAATAAGTTTTCATGTTGGTCGGTATCGTCAAATATTAACGTTGATACTTTTGTGTGTGACGGGCTCATGTTATTTACTATTTGGCTGTATAATAAGAAACTTATTGGAAACTGCAAAACATGCGAACGCCTGTAAACAACACGATCAAAGGGGGATCATTGTTGTTTTATGGACCATTTGTAATTGAATGGGGATGAATGAGCCTAATTAGTTGATGCCTGAATGTAAAATATGTGATGTTTAAGAATGAAAGCTAAAAACCTTATCAGCCAGGTCTAGGTGGACATTTTCTGGAAGGAACACAGTGGAGATGAAAATTACAAAAGATTTCAGCTATATTGCACTTGCCCTGTCAACTTTACAACTGTTCTTATTTAATTTATGATATGGTGTAAATTACGCAAAGTCTATTCTCTGATGATTTTTGTCATTTGATCATAATGTAAATCTATATCAATAAGTTCCAAACCTTTGAAGATGTAGATATTGATGAAGAACTTTTGATTTGATATGAAATGTCCTTGACCGTCCTGCTTCTGTCTGAATGATTTCATGACATCAGTGTAAATTCTGTCTGTCAACAGATTAAATTCTAAGTTTTCTAATCTTATTGTTGGTGCTTGGTTTTCTGTACTTGCAGTTGTATGTCTCCAGCTTGAAACTTGATGGAAGGGTGAATCATGGACCAAGGAAGAACCCACAAACTTTTTATGTAGATGTGATTAAGTGGTTAGATCCAGGAATACGTTTTACTGCTTCCTTTAACATTGCAATATAGGATGGTTGTTTAACATTTTAATGACTTTCTAAACAAGTAATGCAGAGATCTTTTTGAAAAAAAAAGCAGGCCTACTTAGAGCAGTGGTCCCCAACCTTTTTCGCGCTGCGGACCGGTGGGATGTCAGACAATATTTTCACGGACCGGCCGTTAAGGTGTGTCTACGGAGCCTCACTACGGATTCCCTCTGGTACGGCCTCTGGTGACAGCGGTAGATTTTTTTTTAATTTAACGGAATTTGGAGAGTTTTTTTTTGGTTATTTAAAATAAAATATTAATTCGTTAATTAAAAAAAATTCCACCGATGTCACTACAGATAGTATGTCGGAAATGGCAACAGAGTTTTTAGTGCTGTTGTGGTGATCTCAGGGTATTTGGCCGTGACTTTAATCCAGGACACCGGCAGAGTTGTTTTCTCAAACATACTTTTAAGGCCGCCGTCATATGCGACCTCCAGCAGCTGATGTTTTTCTTAAACAGACATGCTGGATTCACCTGGTTTGTTGACAAATGGGTCCGACCAATACCGTGTTGGTTTGTGTTCAGCGAAAAAGTGACGTGACCGAGACAAGCGTCTTGAAATGCGTAAAGTGTGAGTCATAAAGGAGAGGATCCGCTAATTTTTCAAAATAAAACACCGTTTTATTTTGAAAATGACCGGATAATAGATAAAACAGAAAACATTTAAATTGTTTATTCTTTCTGTGCGGCCCGGTACCAAATGACCCACGGCCCTGGGGTTGGGGACCACTGACTAAGAGGACTGATATCTGCGAGTCTGCAACGTGGATTGAATTTAAGGAGGCTGGTGGGACTTGACATAAGTATGTTCTCAGAGTCCCATTCTAGTTAGTAATTA